>ML976705.1:437424-487356 GCA_010015655.1 Bimuria novae-zelandiae CBS 107.79 | reverse complement strand
ATCTACAATATGGATGAAAAAGGCGTCCTGATCGGTATTGTTAGTAGATCAAAGAGAATATTCAGCAGACGAATGTGGGAGAAGAAGGAGGTTAGAGCATCACTCTAAGATGGCAATCGCGCATGGATCACGCTCCTGGCATGTATCTGCGCTGATGGATCAGCTCTGCCGCCAAGCCTTATCTATGAGGCTGCCAACAAGGGCATCCAATCAAGCTGGGTAGAGGATATCAAGGCAGGATATTATGAAGTCTTTATTACCTTATCATCCTCTAGCTGGACAAACAACGATATTGGACTTGCCTGGCTTAAGCAGGTGTTTAATCGCTGTATAAAAGAGAAGGCTTAACGATTATATTAACTTTTAATCCTAGACGGCCATGGCTCCCACATTACTATAGACTTTATTAACTATTGTAATTAGAATAAGATCCTGCTTACTATTCTGCCTCCTTATTTAACTTATACGCTTTAGCCACTTAACGTTGCAATGTTTAAGCCTCTGTTAACAGCCTACTTAGTAGAGCTATTAAATTACCTTTATAGAAGCTAGGGCTTAGCTTCTATCACCAAAGGCGACTTCTTCCCACTATTCTAGAATGCGTGGAAGGCCTCCTTTAAGGAATTAACTATCCTTAGCTCTTTTAGAGCCACAGGCATATCGCCACCTAATCCTAATTGTATCCTTAATAGGTTTACCCAGGATCAAGAATTAGGCGATAACTCCTTATCAGGGCTTAGTGATTATAACTAGAGAAAGATGGATAGGCTTATACGATCAGTAGTAAAGGAACAAGGTAGTTAAGATATAAAAAAGCTTTGTTAATCACTCCACTATCTATCTGTTAAAAATAAGCTGCTTAAGCATGACAACGATAGGCTTAGGCAGGCGCTATCTATTAAGAAGAAGCGTAAGAAGAAGGGTAAAACTCTAGACCTTTAATAGCGCTAGGAGTATTATAGTAGGGCTATCTTGTAGTTACTAAGGAAAGTAAGGGAGGCACGTTATCGTTAATTAATTAAAGAGTAGGAAGATAAGTAGTAGTAGCTTTAAAAAGCAAAGATAGCAAAGCTAAAGAAGGCAGCTAAGCTATATAAGGAGAAAATGTAGCAGGAAAAGCGTGCTGCGCGAGAGGCAGCTAAAAAGGCGAAGGAGAAGGAGAGGGCTGAAAAGGCTGCTCAGCGCGCTGCCCAGAAGTCTGCCCGCGACGCTGAAAAAGCTCTACAAGTATCCCAAAAGGGTAAGAGAAAGGCCTCTCAGCCATCTCTACAGAGCAGAAAGCGTCAGAAACGTGGTGTGGATGCTGCAGATATTGGGGAGGCCTCAGAGGGCGCATCTGCTGCCCCGAGCAAATCTACACGCAGCGGCCGCGACGTCAAGCTTCCAGATAGATTTAAATAGTGCAAATGAATCGCAGCTATCAAATTACTACCCTGCAAGAAAAATCTCGTGATAATATTGATCGTGGGTGGTGCTGTAGCCTTGTTTTCAATGGAGCGTTTTTGGTGTTGCCCGCGCATCACGCGAATCCGCGCATCACGCGCACGGACACGTTAGTAGGGCCGAAAATCGTGCCTCGGCAACTCTCCGCATCGCGTTCACCGAACCCCACCCATCCTTTTAAACCAGACATCCGAGCAATGGCACGGTAATCAATGCTGTCCGTGCATTTTGCGGGCGGACGTACTACATAAATCTCCTCCGCCGCTATATGAACATCGAGTCCGGATCAAATTCTGTTCACTCATACTTTCACTACGTCACCGACACTGCGTTGCCAGCATCTCAGTGTAAAGTAATCACTTCCATCAGCTACAGCGAGCCATCGGACGTCGCGAATATTAGCGACACCACCCCAAAAGATCCAAATTTTGAACCACCGTCACAATGTCTTCCTATACGTCCATCTGCCTTGCCGAACGCCCCAAAGACCAAATCGTCCCCGGCAAGACTTTCAAGGCACAACAGCAACCTATTCCCGACGCCTCTACTTTGAAAGATGGCGAAGTCCTCTTCCAGACGCTCTACCTCTCCCTCGACCCCGCTATGCGCGGCTGGCTGAACGATACCCGCTCTTATCTCCCCCCTGTGAAGATCGGTGAAGTGATGCGCGGCGCCGCAATCGGACTTGTCCTCGCTTCAAAGTCGTCTTCCTTTCCTAAAGGAACTTATGCCAGCGGTACTGTAGGATGGACCGAGTACGCAGTTGTCAAGGACAAGGTGTTGCAAAAGTTGGATCTGCCAAATGGCGCGGTGCCAACTGACGCGTTGAGCGTGCTGGGCATGACGGGCTTAACAGCGTATTTTGGAATCTTGGATGTAGGCCAAGTGAAGAAAGGAGATTTCGTCGTCGTCAGTGGTGCCGCAGGCGCGACTGGAAGCGTTGTTGGCCAAATCGCCAAAATCAAAGGAGCGACAGTACTTGGGTTGGCTGGAGGGGATGATAAAGTCAAGTGGTTGAAGGAAGAATTGGGATTTGACAACGCGCTGAACTACAAGGACCCGGCGTTCGTGAAGAAGTTTAGGGAGGCGACGAAGGGGCTCATTGATGTGTATTTTGACAATGGTGGGTCCTAGTACGAATCTATGCAAGAGGGCGACTAACCCGAAGAAGTTGGCGGAGATATTCTGGATATGGCGCTTGCGAGGGCGAAACCGTTTGCGAGATTCGTCATGTGCGGTGCGATCAGCCAGTATAACAAGGCCAAGCCTCAGGGACCGAAGGTAAGATACTTCACTGACTCAATGATGCAAGGCTAATTCCTGTAGAACTACCCAATGATCATCTCCATGCGTATCCGTATGCAAGGCTTCATCGTGTTAGACTACGAGAAGGAATACCCCGAAGCGCGGAAACAGCTCGCCCAGTGGCTGTCGGAAGGCAAGCTGAAGCGCAAAGAGACCATTGTCAAGGGCGGCCTCACGAACGCCGAGCAGTCACTCGTCGATCTATATAATGGCGTGAACACTGGTGAGTCTTGTGTTTCAATTTTTGGGGTATGTAACTAACAGACACAGGCAAATTGCTCGTGGAGGTTGCGAAACCTGAAGATGTAAAGGCAAAATTGTAAGACAGGTGCATTAACTGTATTAATACCGAGGTCTTTACAAATAATTTTCCAAATGGTATTCCACAAGCCCATACGCGGACATTCAGTGTACCAGATCCTGTGACTCGGATTGTATGCGCCGTTGCTATTTGAGCAATGTACTCACTGACAATCTCAGCGCCTGTCTTCCATGTACTCGATATGGATCATAGGTCGCGCAACGAAATGCTAAACATGCAATGTTAGTTCATTACTCCCTGCCATATCGATAATTCGATCAGTTTTCAACTCACCTCGACAGCTGCCCGAACCCTCTCATCGCCCCAACCCACCCCCTTCAGTTTCTGCCACAACACAGGAGCCAGGTCCTCCGGTTGGACTGGGATCTCGAACAGCTCCCCACGCTCCCCTTCCACCGATAGAGTGAGACGTAATCCCACCTCAGCGTTTGCGGCGGCTCTGTCCCAGTCTCCAGGTACAAGTGATGGTAGCGCTGGTGCTCCTCGTGCCCGTGAAGCCATAGCGTGGGCGCGGCGAAGTCCTAGTACGGGGTTCAGGCGAGGTCGTTGCGCCACGATATCCAGAGGGATGATTGGCCTGTGAGCTGGGCGATGAGTGGGTGCGTGAGAAGGAGACGAGGTTATCGCAGGTCGGGTAGCTGGTTTGGAAGGGCCGGCTGCGGGAGTACTGCTACGTATGTTAACCGACGTTACGGACGTGATCGCACTGGGGCCTGGCTCCAGGTCGATGGAGGAGAAGCTGTCTTGGAGGTGGTCGTCTTCCATTGCGGGATCAGTGTCAGTAGTGGCATGAAGCCATGCGAGAAGGCGCGCTGAGTTTGATGGCGGCATTGTGGCAACCGGTTTAAGCAAAGCTTGCGGTTCATTATGACTGGAGGTTTCGTGCCATTTTTGTGCGCTTATACTGGGACCAGGAGTACGTGGAAGCGAGCCATAGGTGGTCTTTGGATCCGGGGGAGCTGTTATGTAGCCTTTCGACTGAGTGGATGTACTGAATGTTCTGGTATGATGTGGCGAGCGCACACCATTGGCTGTTGCGTACTCAGTGAAGCTGCTCAAACTTGCGGCTGGAACGGTGTGCTCATGCGGTAAGGAGAATCCAATATCTGGGAGATTGGACTCATAAGCAGCGATCGCTCGCAATTGTGATGCGTTCTGGCTTTCCAAGTCTCGCTTCGTTCGCTCGGCGCGCTCGATGCTTCGGTTCGTTAGTTGGAGTTTTACCTTGGCTGAAACGATTTCTTCTTCGATAGACTTCATCATGCCTGTTTAATGGCTGCTAATCCTGAAATTTACAGCAATATGTAAGCTGTGCTGAGGGAACCATTGAAAATGCAAGCCAGGGCTCCTGGCGAGTGATTTTGATTAAGGTACGGTGGCAGCGTGAAGGGGGCCATTGCTTCTGCGAGGGCCCAGAGCATATTCAATGAATTGAATCTTCTCTAATCCGCGCAAGATCTCTATTGAATAGACATATTTGCAACCAGACACACGAGGTATTTCAATTGCAGCAGAAACGCGCTAATTAAATGCGGCTTAGGCCCGCGTCACTACCCTGCCGAGACAGTCAGTGCGCCGCGACACTAACGCGCCACCCCAACACCAGCACCGCAGCCAGCAACATGAGGCTATAGAGTTTTACATAAAAGCTTTTATCGCGAAATTTTTTAGAGTTAAGATTTTATAGAGCTATAGAAGATTACTAGCTAGTTAAATTATAGATATCTACTTAGTGTTCTAATTATTTAGCTATTACGCGATGCTGGCGCTAATAGCGTAGATATTACTACATTAACGCGTATAGATGCTGGCGTAGGCTTCTTCCTCTTTATAATTATATAAGTAGCTTTTAAAGTATTCTGGCTTCCCTTTTTAGCAATTTTAAGACGTTTTTAAAGTTATTATTAAGTCTTGCGAGCCTATTAACAGAGGCGTTACTGTTAGGTTCTATTTAGGATAGCTAGTCCTAAACAGGCTATGGTTGGTTCTTGGGCAAGAGTACTAGTAGGACAAGAGAGGGTTGTAGTAATAGCTTGCGCTTGTTACTAGAGCGTTAGTATTAAAGGTGTGTACAGCATAATTAAATTAACAAGATTGCTTATTCAGATCTAAACGATAGATTGATAAACAAGATTAAACACGAATATCTAGGAGGGATATTCGAGCTCTCTATATACTACGTAAATCCTGCCATCCTCTATCCTCCTGCCATCCGGGATGGCTTCACCATCCGGGACAGTCTCGCTATCCGGGATGGTTTTGCTTGGCGGGATGGCATGTCACGTGACCTTGGCTAAACAGCCCCGCCGAGTGTTACCCTTGCTAAGGACCCGTTGGCCCTCCGCGTCTCGTACATGTTCAGATCTTAACATCACCTCCCCTCTTTCAGATAGCGTCCTTGGTATCCTCGTTCCGCGCCCCCTGGCTGCAGATACGGTCGTCGCATATAAATACTCGCGTGAGTCGCTGTTTTCGCGTTCTGGCCTTAATGCCTTCCTAACTATGCCTAAGGATCCTAAGCCCCGCAAAGCGCGTGCGCCTCGCAAGAAGACTTCGACCTAAGAGCGACACGATCGCGCCGTTCGTATTCGCGAGTCGTCAAAGGAGATAGTGTTTCGTTGTAAAAGGTGTACAAAGAAGAATTTGCGATGTTTCGTGGATACCGCATCTAGTCGTTGCGCTGGCTGTATTGCTGCGCATGCTAAGTGTGAGCTGTACGTTCCTAAAGAAGAATGGGAAAAGGTAGAGTAAGAGAAGCGTAAGAAAGAGCTTGCGGTTGCTCGTGCGGAAGCTCTCTTGGCTTAAAGTAGATTAGAGTTGTTGGAGGTGAAGAGTCGTGAACAAGAATTTGCTCGTCGTGATTTAGCGATAGTAAAGGTTTATTAGAGTTAAGGGGTAGATACTTAGGATAAGGTGCAAGAGACGGAGAGCTCGAGTGCGGTTGCTCCGTTCTAAGACAATTTCCTCGCTAATCCGGGCTGGTCACAGGCCAACAATCCCCTTCCTAATCCACCAATGGATCTTTTTCTTAACGAGTTCCTATCTGGTTCTCCTCTGATTGTTTCTGGTTCCTTCTCGTGGTCTGACGATGGTATTGTGCTAATATTTAGCAATAGTTATTAAGGTTTGCTTCTAGTTCCTATGTGTCTTCTAAGTGTAGATATCCTTTCTACTTAATTAAGTAGGTTCGTGGCTAATCCGTGTGTCGTAGTATCTTCTTAACTTCGAATTCGGTTTCCTCCTCTAGCTAGTAATAGAAGGTGGTTCCGACTAGTGTTTCAGGGTCTGCTAGTTCCAATTAATCTATATAGAATACTAGGTGTATTTTAGCGTCTGGTGGTAATTCTAATTAGTAGTTAACTAGTAATACTTGTTTAGAAATAAAAAATAGTCTAACCTTAACGTAATCTAGTTTCTTGTGCTTCTTCTTCTAAGTTCAAAGATTTTTCGTAAGCAGGTATGCTTTATCCCCCTTCTTTAGCTAAGGTGCCATTTTTCTTTTTTAGTTTATGTAGGAAATGCTTTGCTATTAAGCTTTCTCGAGGTTCTCTCGGAGTTGTTGATATATTTCTTTTATTTTTGTAGCCGTGTTGATGGCTTCTTCTGTTCTGATAGTAGTAGGAAATGTTTGATTAAAGAGATGTGGATGTCTTTTGTGGTTTGTATAGAACGGTGTATATCCAGTTACTGCTAATATCTTATTATTATATACTAATTATGCTATTAGTAATAGGGAAATCTAGTTATTTTTCTGGTTATTACAGTAGATGCGTAGGTACGTTTCTATTGTTTGATTCGTACGTTCTGTTTGTCCGTCTGTTTATGGGTAGTAGACTGTTGATAGTTTTCGTTTCGTTCTAATAAGTGCTATAAGTGTTGTCTAGTAGTTTAAAGTGAAGAGTTTGTCTCTATCGCTAATAATTGTCTTGGGGATGCCATGATGTCGTATAAGTTAATCTAGGATAAGGAACGCTAGTTCCGTTACTATTATTATCTTTTTGTATAGTAATAATTCTACGTATTTAGTAAATCTGCATACAATTACTAGTACTGCGTCGTAACTTACTCCGTTTATAGGATCTTTTGACTTTGGCAATCCTGTAACAAAGTCCATTACGATGTCTTCCCATGGTGCTATGGGTATCTGGATAGCTTACATTTCTCCGTACTTAAGATGTGTTGCGTGTTTATTACGCTAGCATTCTACGTATTTGCGTATATAGGTTGCTACTACTTCCTTAATTCCTTTAAAGCTATAGTTTCTCTAGATTAGTTCTATTATCTTCTTAATTCTAGGGTGTCTATATACAGGGTCGTCGTAGTATTATCGTATAACCTCTGTCTATTGTTCCTTTGGTACTTCTCGTGTAAGTATAAGGAGTTAATTAAGTTCTACCGTGGGTTCTAAAGAACCGTCGGGATTTTTCTTTAGTATGGCGGAGTAGGTTTTAACCTTTTCTCTATTATTATTTATTCTGCTAAGAGCATCTGCTCGTCTGTTTTCCTTACCTAGGGTATATATAATTTTAAATTTGTATTATCCCAGCGTTTCTAACTATCTTGCTTGTCGTTAGGTTAGTTCCTTCGTAGTTATAAAGCGTGTGAGGTTCTTGTAGTCTGTAAAGATCGTAAGTTCTAAGCAACTATGTGCATAGATCCTCTAGTGTTTAATAGCTTTTATAATCGCGAGTAGTTCTTTGTCGTGTACTTTGTATCGTAATTCTTCGGGTGTAAACTTGTGTGCGTAGTATATAATTAGGTGCTATTTACCATTTTTCTCTTATTTCGCACATGCTCTGACTACTAAGTCGCTTACGTTTGTTTTAATACGCAGGGGTTTATTATCCTAGAAGTATATAAGGACTAGTGGCGTAATACATACTTTCTATAGCGTTTGGAATGCTTGCTCGCATTCTTTTATCTAGTTAAAAGGTTAGTCTTTCTTTGTGAGGTTCGTAAGTGGTAGCGTAATTCTGGAGTAGTCTGTGATAAACTGTCTATTAAATCTAGTAAATCTAAGGAAGGCTCGTACTTTCTTAAGGTTAGTAAGTAATTTTTACTTCTTTACTTCCTTAATTTTTAAAGGGCTTACTTAGATACCTTCGGTATTAATAACATGTCCTAGAAACTCTAGTTCTATAACATGGAACTTGCATTTCTTAAGTTTTAATTATAGATTGGCGCTGTCTAGTGCTTATAGTACCGTTTATACGTGTTATATATAATCCTTCTCTTGTTTAGAGAATATCAGGATGTCGTTAAGGTAGGCAACTATAAATATGTCGAGGTAGTTCCTTAGTACGTTATTAATTATTGCTTAGAACGTTGCTAGTGCGTTCATAAGTCTAAAAGGCATAACTTAGTACTCAAACAGTCCGTATCTGGTTTAAAAGGCTGTCTTCCACTTATCACCTACTACTATTCGTATGAGGTGGTATCCGTCTCGTAGGTCGAATTGTGTGAATATCTTGGCTCGTCCTAGCCTGTCTCGAGATTCTTGTATGTTTAGTAGTAGGTATCTGTTCTTAATCGTCATGTCGTTTAGCCTTTTATAGTCGATGTATAGACGTTGTGTTCTATCCTTCTTTGCAACGAATATTAGGGGTAATACTATTAGCAATTCTAACTTGCGTATCTATTGCCTCTTAAGGGCTTTCTTTAGGAATTCGCGTGTCTATTAGAGTTCTTTTGCGCTTTATCTATATAGTGGTCTAAAGGGTGGCGTCTTTCCCTCTTTAAGAACAATGCGATAGTCTTAGTGTGTATACTTAAGAAGGGCGTTGGCTCCTTTCTCTTCCTAAAACAAATAACTCTATTCCTTATATTTGTTGGGAATATTAAAAGGTGTGCTATTCTCTTCGTGCTTACGCTTTATAACCTAGTAGTTCCTGCCAGCGTCTGCCAAGTTAGTTTCGTGTTTATCGACTTTCGATTGCGAGATTATGTTATTAATAGCTCTCTTATCTACTATCATACTCTATTAATGCGTAGGCTTTACTTATAATGCATAGTTACAGCGCTTAAAGGATAGCTCTTTCTTTTTCTAGTTAACTGTAGGGTTGTGCTTCCTTAACCAGGGTAATCCTAAAATCACGTCGTGATTGGCTTCTTTAATAATGTCGAGGGTAATCGATTCCTGGTATCCATGGATCGTGAGGGTGGTTTCGACCTCGTATTCAATGGTTGCTTTACCGGGCATTAGTTATCCATTCGCGACATAGATAGCATAGGGTATGGCCTTCTTGCGCTTATAGAGTCCCGCTCTATTAAGTGCTTTTCTTAATATATAGCTTTCCTGTGCTCCTGAGTCCAGCATGGCTTTTATCTATGTTTCTTTAAGCTATACTAGTAGCTTAATTAATGCCTGACTGTTCGTGGCATTTAGTTCCTTAAAGGCGTTTTCTCGCCTAAGCCTAGGTCTAAAAAAGATATTTTCTTCGTAACTAGCTCCGTGGGTTTAAGGTGTCCTTCCTTCTTTTTCCTTTAAGGTTATTATTAGGCCTCTTTTAAGATAGCTTCACCGTCTTCTTCCTTTATTACCGTTTTAATCCTAAGGGTCGTGGTCCCTTTTAGTACGCGATTAAACCTATACTTATCCTTTTACTCCTTATATTCCTCGCAGTTAGGGTGTAAGCATGTTTGCTATTTATTTAACGCGCATTTTCTATTAACTAGTAGTAATAGCGCTTAGTTTAGTGCTTAGTTAAGGTGTAGAAAGTATCGCGTTTTACGTTTATCTTAGAGGTGAACGTCGTAATAGTTAATAGGGTAGTTAAACCACTCCTATCTGCATCGTTAGTATATTCGGGGAAAGTAGCTGTATTCCTTAGCTTGGTAATAAATGGTATATTAATCTTCTCTATAGAGGGTCCATCGTATGGTCTTATGCGTAGGGTTACGGTGGTCTAGGTTATACTATAGTTCGTAGTTCGGGCTTTTATTTAGGTACTTCTTCTTGGGGTCTTTGTGGGCGTAATAGTGGTCCGCCATTTCTCGTGCTGCTTTACTAACCAGGTTAGGTTAATAAGCATGAAAAAATACTTCTGCGTAGTCTTGTCGTTTTACTGTCGTAAACCCGAAGTCTCCTTCTCAAGGTTAGTGTTTTTCTAAGAAGTCGAAAACGTTCGTTATCTTACTAGTAACTAGTTTGTTCTAGCTAGGGTAAGGTGTAGGAGATCGAGGCATTAGTTCCTTCTCCTTTTTATTTTTGTCCAAACTTTCGTTTGCATCCTTATAGAGTCGTAAGTTAGGTAATTCTAATTGCTCCGAGTCTTTATCTTAGATATTAAGTTACTTAACAGCGTTTATTACTTACTATTTCTCGTTGGTTGCGTCTATATCTGCGACGGATAGTACGTTTAACTATCTAATAACCTTATTCTTAGATCTGTAGTTCCTGGCGATGTGGCCTAGTTTACTATATATAAAATATAGGCGCGTCCTGGTTCTCTTACGTTAGGTTCTATCTAGGTTGCGCTAGTTAGGCTTTTAGAGGCCTATAGCCTTTCCTGTTCCCTTTTCTAGGTTATTAAACTAGACATCCTCTATAGGTTAGGGTCCGTAATAGTTACGTTGCTGGCGTTAAGGTATTTTCGGCGGCGCCCTGTAGACTATAGGTGCCTGTTATTTAAAACTAACGTTCCTCGGATTCTTACGTAGTTCTTCTTGCAATGCGAACTATTCCCTATTAATACGAATAGTCTCTTTATATAGTTCTTTTAAAATCTCTATCTTTACACTACTACGTAGGAGTTCCTCGCGCACATTACGTTTAAGGCCTTATTTATATATTATCTTAAGAGATTTATCCTCCTAGTCAAGTTGCACGGCGTACTTATAGAATTCGGCTACATACTTGGCTATAAATTGTTACTATTAGATTATCTAGATCGCACGCTTAGCGATAGCGGTTTTATTAGCAATTTTAAATATTTATTAGAGGCATTTCTTAAAGTTGGCGTAGTCCTTAATAATGTTAATAGCATCTTCGTTGCTGTTAATGTAGTCTTTATCCTCGTTATCGTGATCCATGTCTAGGTATTTAACTAGGTAAGGATAGATTTATTCTTTAGCGCTTCCTTGCATGTAAGTTACTGCAAAGATAACTTTCTTTTTGTCTTTAAGGTCTTAGTTTTAGTTAAAAAAGTAGAGGTCTAGTTGCAACAGCCAGGTATTAAGGAGGGTACGATTACTATTATACAAATTGGGTTTGTGTGCCTTGTTCTTGCCATCCCCCATAGGGGTGACATGGTTGTCCGAAGCCATGGAAGAGTTAGGGGTCCTATTAGTACTCATGTTAAGGGTGTTTAAAATGTTAGGTTCCATTTAGGATAGCTGGTCCTAAACGGGCTATAGTTAGTTCTCGGGCAGGAGTACTAGTAGGACGAGAGAGGGTCGTAGTAATAGCTTACGCTTATTACTAGAGCGTTAGTATTAAAGGTGTGTACAGCATAATTAAATTAATAAGGTTGTTTATTCAGATCTAAACGATAGATTAATAAACAAGATTAAACACGAATATCCGGGAGGGATATTCGAGCTCTCTATATACTACATGAATCCTGCCATCCTCTATCCTCCTGCCATCCGGGATGGCTTCACCATCCGGGACGGTCTTGCCATCCGGGATGGTTACACTATCTAGGATGGTTTTGCTTGGCGGGATGGCATGTCACGTGACCTCGGCTGAACAGCCCCGCCGAGTGTTACCCTTGCTGAGGACCCGTTGGCCCTCTGCGTCTCGTACATGTTTAGATCTTAATAGTTACTTAGTAGCCTAATTAGCTTTCTCTTTAGCACGCGTATTTCTAGCTACTATACGCGTAACACGCTTCTCCTATAGTAGATAAGCTTTAAGCTGCCTATTTGCTATCTAGATCTCTCTTTGCTCACTTTTCTGGAGTTGTAGTTGTTGCTTTTTAGCCTTTTGTTGGCTGAGAGAATCGCGCGCCCTCTATACGCGGGCAGGTAACTAGAAAACAGATCCTCTATGCCACTTATCTAGCTGCTTAAAAGGTAGAGTCCTGCCCTTTATTTAACGCTGTTTCTGGTTTGTGAGGGCTTCTTATAGCCCCTAATTCTTATGCTCTAGGAGCTACTTCTATATAGAGATTAAGTGTATAGTGCGACTTAGCTTCTTAGCCTTATTACCTCCCCCTGTATTAATAATAACTTTTAAAAGCTAATTAATTTTGCGCTAATTAGACGCGCTAAGTACTAAAGTAGAGCTTTTACATAATCTCTATTTTAGAGACTTATCTCTATTAAATTAACTAAGGATTGGTGTAGGATCTGGCGGCGAGATACCTATATACTTAAAAGCTTTAGTAATTAATTACGGCGTAACTAATATTATCTAGGCCCTTTAGAATAGTGTAAAGAAGTCTCTTTTAGCAATTATTAATAGCCCCTAACTCTTATACAGGTATGCGGAGAGCTTGTTAGAGTAGGCGGCAGAAAGAGACTTAAACACACAAACGTCTAGAGGCTATAGCGTATGAGTGGCGTGAGGGGGAAATATCGCAAGGAGGATCTTTTTCTGATTATAGTAGTTAATAAAATCTATAGTAACGTAAGATCTATACCTATTAAGGACTAAGAGTTGCCACTATTGTCGAGCCTTCTCCTTAGTATAGCGATTAAACACCTATTTTAGCTATTAAAGTCCTATCTCGTTGCTTAACTATCTAGAGGTTGATGAGGTGATAAAGACTCTATAAGAATTAACGTTAATTTCCTTAACCTAGCTTAATTATAGAGTCTCAGCGTTAGATTAATAGATTAGTAATAGATTAATAGTAGATCTATCGGCGCATATACATGCGATGAGCGAGATCTACTTACAACTGCCATCCTGGATAGATTGCCTCACTTGGCGACTCTTATATATAGGCCTGTCGAAGATCCTTTTTGACCTGCCGGTGATGCCGAGTAGGAAGCCTTTTTCGTCCATATTATAGGTATGCTAAGGCTCTATGCCATACTTTATAATTTTTTTATGTAGAAGCTTAAAGTAGAGCCTATATCTTGCGCCTAAATTAACGTTATAGTAATTACTATCTAGCCTAGTCGTCCATCGCAAGATTAGGGAGTCAAAATAGCGCCTAATAAAGCGATTAACCTATTACATAGAGATATCCTTTTTAGTAATAATTAATATAAAGTTTTAGATTATCTAACGCGTAGGGGGTAGACCTTTCTAAGTAAAACGCTATATATACTATAGAAGCTTAGATTCTTATTATTAGTTAAAATTTTAGCGAGTCTATAGTAGCTATATACGCGCCTACATGGCGCGTCTATGCCAGCGCGTTAATGTTGACCGCACAACACCAAATTCTTCTGCAATTTTTCTATATAAGAAAGTTTCTCCAGGTTCTCGTGAGTCGATAGCGATGATTGCAGCCTCAATCGGATCCATATTGGTGGAGATGCGGCGCGTCAAAGTTGAGGTGCTACATCTGTTGGGGTGGCGCGTTAGTGTCGCGGCGCACTGACTGTCTCGGCAGGGTAGTGTTATCGCCTCTTCAGCAGCGCCTGCATCACGCGTACCATCCCCTTCATCTCCGTCATCGCCTTTTCAAGTATAAGTTCATTCCGAGTATATCGGGCCCATCCGAAAACAGTAATGGCTGCTAGTTGAATCGAAGCGATGCCGCCAGATCGTGGTCGCGCGTCCAAAGCGTGCACAGCGTGTCGAAAGCAGAAGACACGGTGTTATGAGACAGCCCCTGGTGAGTGATAAATGTTTAGGTAATGGTATTTGGCTGTACTGATTCCTAAGGTCGACCGTGCTTACGCTGTGATCGCCTCGCCCAGGAATGTTCTTTGAGCGCTGACACTCCATACTCTCGGCCTCCTACATCAGGAGCAGGAAATGGCGCCACCGAAGGCAACAATATCACAGAATACAGATTGGAACGTCTGGAAAGTCTTGTATATGATCTCGCGAAGCGGTTGGAGCAAGTAGAGTCTGAAGATGGCCACGAAGAAGGAGGAAGGACCGCTAAAAGCTACACCCCATTGGATGTGGCTAATCTTTTAAACCCCGAAGCACAGCGCGAACAAGTTCCTGCACCATTGTTCGTCTTGCGCGATGTTACAGCCCAGTCTGGTATACGCTGTACTGAGAGGACTACGACCAACACGCCATCGCGAGGTCTGTCCGACGACATCATCCTCAAAGGACTGCTCAGTGAGCAGGAGGCGTCTTCCCTACTTGCTCTGTTCAACGAACACTACGGGCGATGGGTATCCTTCGACGCCGATGCACCTATTATCCGTTTGCTCGAAGATGTTCGAAAGTCTCCGCTACTGCTCACGGCTTGCTGTTTGATCGCTGTTCGCCATGTGTCGCAGGAACTAGCCTCACGCCTTGCCCCAAAACTATTTCAGGATGCGAAAGCCCTGCTTTCACAATCGATGCTTAGTGTCCCGCAGCCTCTTGAGTTCTTCCAGGCTTCACTCGTCCTCAGCCTGTGGTCGACCACTATAGGGCAACTTCCCCTAGGAATGGACAGTTGGTTACTCAGTGGGTTTGCTCTCCAGCATAGCATCGCAAGCGGTCTTTTCGCGTTCGAAAGAGGAACTCGCAGTACTGTTTTGGGTCAGCCAGACCTCGATCGCTTGTGCATCTGGAATCATTTATGCTTGGTGCACCTTCACTATTGTGTCGGCACGCGACGCAAGTCGGTGCTTGACGACGACGATATCAGCAGATGTAGGCTGGTTCTTGGTTCGAACAACGCCACGAACTTCGAATCAAGAATGGTGGCCGAGGTCTCTCTGTATTGGGTGATCTACAGGAATTGTAGCCTGTCGACCGATCTTCCAAAGACGCAAGATTCCCTTCACCGGTGGAAAGAGGAGTGGGGCTGGCTTCTGGATCAACCGCGATCACAATTTGTGCAAATGGGTTATTTCTTCGCTCAGCTGATGGCCTACGACCAGTCGCTGAAGACAGGATCCTCTGCTGTGCGAGAATCGCTTCTCTCGGAGATGGTGCGCCTCTCCACATCCATCATCAATCTCGCCATTAATACGACCGACGAACGCACGAGGCATCTCACCGATCACATTTACCACATGATCAGCTTTGCAGCGGTTACGCTCTGCCGCTTGCTCAGCAACTACGAGGAGCAGCTTTCCCTGTCCCACGATCTTCAGATGCTTGACGGGATTGTACTGTCGCTTGTGTCGTGGTTGCATGCCATCGGACTTCCTTGTCATGTCGCCTATACGATGGGTGATGTTGTTGCTGCTTTCCATAAGAAGTTGCGTCCCAACACTGGGCCTAGCCCGAATACTTCGTATGCTGGAGTTGATCCTGCCATACAAGATGATTTTGCTCAATTGTTCCCAGAATTCTATGGGTCAACATCATTTGATCTAATGGATGGATCGATATTACCTGATTTCCAACCTCTAGTATGATGAGTTGACTGTCGAGGCGCAAAAGACCCGAAATAACTCAGCCTGGATACGATTCTCTTCCGCGGGTTGAAGATAAAGCCTGGGGACACATCCGTTGCTGCGTTGTGCAATATAAGAACTTCGTATGGAAAATTACCACCGCTCTGCACAGGACGCATCGATAACCAAGATCACTGTTCGCACTCTTCAAGACGTTGTATGGGTAATCAAGGAATACGGGAATTCTATTACTACAGCAAACTGACAGCGCATGATTCGCCCCCGAGCCTATCTAATCAATTGGGATGGAGCCAGGGGATCTGTTCTGGAGCGTACTTGTATGCGCGAAATAGCGCATTTGCCGGATACGGGAAATAACCTTCGATCTCTTTTGCATCTAGGCCTTTGTAGGCTGCGAAATCAGGAACGATGTATTCCCAGACAAGCTCGCCCTCCTGTGTAACCTCGAAAATGCGACCGAACGCCGCCTCAGTGATGAGAGTATTGCCACCACGAAGCCTCTGAGCACCACCCATTAAAGGAGTAAAGAAGGTCATCGGATGCGGGTCCTTGTACTCCCAGACGATTCTCTTGTCTTCTCGAGACACCTGGATAACCCTTGAGTACGTTGCGCTTTCATGGTGGCGAAAGGTTCCGTTGTCGAATATCAAGATGCTTCCATCTTCCATCTCGCTTGCGCAGTGCTGTTGCGCGACTACAGTAGAGTCAAGGTGCCAGAGAATCTCACCTGTCTCCCGGGAGATGATGATGACGGCGGAGACGCTTCGAAGTGATGCAAGGATGTTGCCGTCTTTTAGGGAGTATAGTGAGTTAATCAATGGCCAGTGCTCGCGAGGATAATGCGGTTGTAATGCAAACTTCTTCGGATCCAAATGGTCGATCGCCTTCCAGGACCACAACAGCTCTCCTGAAGATGAGACATGCTTGATGCAGTCCGCATAAACCTTCCCATCTGGTGCTTCGCTGTGTGGGATCCCTCCGAGCACAGAGTCACCCTTTTCTAGCTCCAGTCTTTCCACAGTCGTATAAAGTAGCTCGCCGTTGTCCAGGTGATGTTGATCATGGTGCGCAAGCGGGTCTCGGTGCTCTGACACGACATTGCCTTGCGGGTCCAATTCCATCATCACGCCGCCTCGATACTTTTGCCAGAGCGGGAACAAGCGCGGCGCGTCCGGGTGAACGCCATTGTACGCGAGATTACCATTCCGAACTATCTGCGCATGTCGGCCGGGTCGATACGATAGGTCCCATCGATGAACCTCTTGTCCGTGGTTGTCGATGAGCTTCACGGTACCGGGGCTGGTGAGGTGGGCAAAGAGTGTGTACCCTGGCGAGACCTGGTATGGGTCCACGCCTCGCAGCCCAACGCCACGACAGATGAGGGTGCTTTGCTCCATGAGGATAGGATTTGGTATCAAGAAGCAGCCGTTGTTCAATAGGCTAGTATATCAAGCTCTTAGTCTCGGTGTTCCTGGGCAGCTTGATATATGTTATTGCTGCCGGACAATGTCAACTGCTCGAGATTCGGACCCCGAGGTAAGCCGTCCATGATAGTGGAGAATGATAGATCTCCTGTTCGGTAAGCCGCGGGCGATGTGCTTATGCAGATCGACGACAGAAGCATTAGTTGTTATTTGCGCTCTCACTGCATTTACAAGGCCGCGGCTCTAACCGCGATATGCCGCGGCGATAAGTGTAATCACAACACTGCGACCCCGGATTGCAGAATACTAGCAAGACCACGACACGAGCATTACGAACTTATAACGAGCATAAACGTCCTAATGGATTACTCGGAGGCAAATTGGCGCTACAATTCCAACAATGGCTTCATCGACTGACAAGTTCGCTGACTCCGATATGCATTCAAAGCAATCTTTGGAACATTCACCTTCAGGGAATGTGGACCTCGGATACCTTGAACCTCAAGGAGACAGTTCGAAGTTCAGGATCTGCTGAAAACCTTGTCCATCGAGACCGGCGGAATCGAAAGAGTGACAAATGAAGAGCGTACGACGAACACTTCGAGGGTTTGGAACGCGTGTACATTCTGGTAAGTTTACTTCTCCTTCGCACGCTTGCTCAATGCATAAAAACTCACCTCCTTCAGGATGAGCGCCAGCATGGCTATAGCAACGCTGAATACCGGCATGGCCAGCGCGAGTATGGGTCTTGGGTTCCGGGACTGTTTCGCGATTATCCTCATCAATCTGGTTTCTTGTTTGCTCCCAGCATGGAACGCGACTTTCGGTCTCACCGGACTTCGAATGACGACGTTCAGCCGCTATTCTTTCGGCTACTGGGGCAATCTCCTGGTCGTCGTGTTCTCAATGATCAGCACAACAGGGTGGAATGCAATCAACTCAATCTCCGGGGCTTCAGCGTTGTATGCCGTCTCCGATGGCAAGTGCCCACAGTGGGTTGGTGTGATCATCATCTGCACCACTGTCTGGGTCATCTGTGGTTTCGGTATCACTTGGATCCACAAGCTTGATGCTACCTTTGGATCGGAACTTTCGTCGTGTGGTGCGTTGCAGCAGGCACCAGCGCTAAGCATCTTGATGGCAACGCGATCAGATCATCCACTGGCGGCAACGGAGTGGCAGCAGCTTTCTCGACCATTGCCATCATTTCCTCCTTTGCGGTGTCCTGGATCAACTGCGCAGCCGACTACAATGTCAAAATACCCGTCAACACGCCTCGGTGGAAGATCTTCGTTGCAACGTACATTGGCATAACTGTACCAACCGTGCTGGTCCAGACACTGGGTGCCGCATTGTTCACAGGGACAGTGGTGAACCCAGCGTGGAAGGCCGCTTACCACAAGGCTGGTGTTGGCGGCCCCCTAAAACTGGCTCTCGCTCCGGCCGGCGGCTTTGGCAACTTTCTGCTCGTCATCACTGCGTTGAGCTCCATACCTGTGAGTCAAACTCGCTCTGGTGGGGGGATCGAAGACTAACAAGAGCAGAACAACATCCCCAACAGCTATTCTTTCGCACTGCACGCCCAGAATTTTGGGCCTTGGGCCCTCCGGATCCCTCGCATTACCTTCGTCACGTTCGGCTTTGTTGCCGCTATCACAGCCAGTTGCTGCGCAGCAGCTTTCTTCGAGGACACACTGCTAACATTCCTATCCATCATCGGCTACTGGACCATCGTTCACCTCGTAGTCATAATCGAAGAACACGTCATTTTCCGCCGATCGAGCTGGTCGAGCTATGACTGGGATGCGTGGGCCAGGCATGACTTGCTGCCGTTTGGCTGGGGAGCGATCGCTGCTTTCGCATTTGGATTTGCGGGCGCCGCATTGGGCATGACGGTTTCTTGGTACACGGGTCCGATTGCTGGGACCATAGGCGCGAAAGTTGGGAATGTGGGGCATGAGCTGACTGCGCTGTTTTGTGGGGTGTCGTTTCCGGTGTTCAAGTGGTTGGAGAAGCGGTACTCTGGAAGATAGGCGCTGCGCACTGTGCGGCTTTACAAGCCTGATGAGACGCCCATAGGGAAATGTTGTGAGGTTCTCGATTTTCCTATGCTTATCGGACGATATGATCACGACTCGTGCTTTTTCCCTTGGCCTTGGCCACAAATCCAAAATACATATTTACCGGCAACAAAATGTGGGCACACGCGGTTGATTCAGGCACGCGAACCAGATTCTTTCAGCGAACATCCATGGTTTTAGTATTGAGTCATGCCAGAACACATCAATTCGATTCATAACAGATAGGTCCAAACCCTCGACTCCTGTTTAAGGAGGCTCGTGCCCTGAAATTGTGTTACTTTCAACATACAGCATACCATCACTACTTTCGATACCGCGAGAGCTGCGAGATCAGATTATAGACCTTGTAATACTCGATTCAGTTCCTCTTGCGCCTTATTACCTGTTGTCTCTGCCTGCTGAATGACCTAACTCGAAATGCTACTACGACTGTGGGGCTATCCCCGCCATATCATGTCCACGTGGGACTGGTCTCTTGTGTACCAATAGGTAAGCCACCTTCAGTCCCTATGACCACAATTGTTGCATCAATCTAATATATGGAGCAGAAAACTTGCTTCGGAAGTCACAACGAGCCAGGTCCCTCAAAATACCCCTTACGCTGGACATTATGGTGGACGAATACACAAGCTAACCCCACAGGATGACATGGCTCACAGTACCTCTTCGGCTTGGAAACGTCATAGAGCAGACGGAAATTATTATCCGCTGTGGTCCTATCCAAGAATGGCCAGCGACAAGAATGACTGTGCCTGATCTGGACCTTGTGTTGAGACCCGTCATCCGTCATGTCCTTACGGGCGGCCGGAGGGAGATCACCCCTGTATTCTTGTTTGAATAGAGGCACAGAACGCATTGAGTAAGAAATCCTCTGGAGAGACAAGGCCTTGAAGAAGAAGAGCAAGAGCAAGAGGCCCGGTCATGGACGACTACGCAAATTTGGAAGAGCACTGGCGAGCTGTGACGCAGGATCTATCACACGACACTCAATCAAACGCTTGAACGTTAGGATCATATCTCATCCGGATGCGAATGACTTTAAGCCTTGGTGTCATCCGGCAACGTGGAATGCAACTTTTGTTCCCACCGCCGACTCTCAAGCTGTGGAACTTCGAAGAGGATGGAATCGCATGTACTCAAACCCATAGGAACATACCGATCTCGATGCTTTCTACATGGAGTATCACATGGTCCACGAAACTGGCAATTTTGAAAGGGGCCTAGTCAGCGGTCTGCTGCAGCTGTACACGACCCATATTGGGCAAATTAGCATTTACAGCGATGGAGAATTATTCGAAACATGGAACGAGGCGTGCATGTTGGCGTGGTACTCAGAATACGAGATCGGAGCAAGCTGGGGAAGCCAGAAATGGGAATTGGAGGAAGCCAAGGCAAAGTTTCTGCGGCTTCGCCGTGAGAAAGGTGTGCAAGATTGAAACGGATACACAGACCCAAGGAATAACTTACTTGCTCTACATCCTCATATAATCGCTCTTAGATTTATAGTGGTTCTCATTAGTCGTTCTGACCCACGACAGCGGGTATGGTAGAGGGAGGATCGACGAGTCCATAGCGATGAGTCAAGTGACTAACTCTGGTACATCTCTTTAGCGCAGACAGCTGATCAAAATCCATCCATGATCCATATTGTTACAGGAGCTCTGAGTCAACGCATAAACAGCGTTTCCAAATGCACGCATACGGCTGCGTTACGCAGTGTTGACTAGCTGCTGCGTACGAGGGAGGGAACTGCGTACGTACGTTTCTCTCATTAGTCCTGTCAACTGCGTACGGACTGCGTTGAGGACGTCTAAGGGCACTGCGTACACTGCGCTGCGTACAAACTGCGCGCTGCAGTCTCTAATTTGTATGTAAAATAGCTACAAATTAGAGATTTGTGTGCCAAATAAGGCGCTAAAGGAGTCGTCGTACGCCACCTAGCTATTTATATTAAGATCTAAATCCTAATCTTTAAGGACCCTGTTAAATCTATAGCTTTTATTAATTACTTAATCTAACGCCTATACGTTATTAGGAGGATCCTTACTACGTCGTAGTTTCTTTAATAAGCTAATTAATTTGCTATTAACGACGCCCGCGCGTAGCTAGTATTTTTATAGCTATATTACCTTAATTATTACAGGTGTAAAATAATTATAATTAATAAAAATTATACGCTTAGTAGCTAAGAAGGTCCTCTTACACTAATAAAACGTAGGAGGAATAAATAAGTAGTTAAGAGCTAGAGTCTCCCCCCCAGATTTGACCCAACCCCAGATTTGACCTAGCAAAATCAACTCTGCGCACGCGATCGCATTGCGCGTCGCGTGCGCTTTGCCGGCCCCTCTAATAAACTATCTACTAAACAATCCGAACCTTCCGCTTCCTCCTAACTATCTTCTTCTAGTACTACAACCTTTCGTGGGCGCCCCTTTGCTTATTTTATTGTTAGCTTCGCCTCCTCCTCGCGGGCGATCTGCAACACTTTTGTTGTTATGTAGATTAATTAACTTTTTAGTTAAACTCTTTTTCTTTTCTTAGCCTTCTTTCGCTTCTAAAGAAGCTTAGACTTATCTACAATTTACTTAGCTTAAATAGCTATTATAGTATTCTATATTTTATAGAGGCGTGTTATCCGCTCTGCGTAGCGTTTTACTAGCGAGAGGACTACGGGATCCTCGCGAAGCGACTCTATAAATTACTTATTTAATCTTAGTAGTTCTACTAGCTTTAGAGGAGAGCTCTATAGTAGAGAGAGATCTAGATTAGTTGCTTATTATAGTATAGCTAGGATAGGTAATGGCGGGGGTAACTTATAAGGCAGGTTACTAAGGACGCGCATAGGTAACGCAGGCTATAAGCTAGTGGC
Organism: Bimuria novae-zelandiae CBS 107.79; assembly: GCA_010015655.1. NCBI lineage: Eukaryota > Fungi > Ascomycota > Dothideomycetes > Pleosporales > Didymosphaeriaceae > Bimuria > Bimuria novae-zelandiae. Next base: position 465,480 of record ML976705.1, on the reverse strand, counting down.
ATGCTATTTACTAAGTATATTTTTCTTTAATATTGCCTTCTCTAGTGCGCAGGATAGTAATTCTATCTACTCTAATCGCGGGATGCGCTATAAGCTAAGCCGGGATATCGCATGCGTCTTACAGGAGTAATACCGTTTAAACGCTAAAAAGATACTAAGATTAAAAGGTTAGAGTATATGCGAGTAATAAGCAGGCATAATTAAAAGATTAATCTAATTTCTTATATAGTAGGCGATAAAATCTACGCGTATATAACTTCTATATCTATCCGCGATAAGTAAACGCTAGCGCCCCGCAGCCTTGTCGCGGGTTAATAGATTAAATACTCTCTTTAGCTATTCTAGACCCAGGTTATTTAATGTCTAGCTATTCTTACTAGTAGTAAAATGCTACCCTAGAGGCGATTACTTATTAATCTATCGTGTGTTAATATTATTTCCTTTAAAAATTAGAAGGGGAGCTAGCGCTTCGCCTGTAGTATTAATGCACTTTATATCTATAACTTATTCTTGCTTCTTAGTAATTACTTTGTCCTTTTAAGTAGTATTAAGGTATACTAATACCTTTATAATCTGCTCCTTACCAACACCGAATCCTAACTTATCCATGTTCTATATATCTAAAGGGAGGTACGCATGCTCCTCTATTTTTAAAGCTACTGCGTTGAACTAGCGCTCTACACGCGCGTAGGATGCTCCTTCCTTTTATGAATGCTTAAGATGCCTAGCAAATACCCCTTCTATTTTAAGGTTCCTCTTTTAGAAACGTGTAATCTATTTATTATTAATATAGGAGAGTAATTATAAAGGAAGGGCTAGTTATAACGCGTGCGTAACGCGTGTAGCCTATATAAGAAGGGCAAGCTCCTTTAGTATTAAGTAGGTAATTTAGGTTCTAGTAATAGTGTAGTTCTTAATTTATTATATAAGAGTCTTTTCTTCCGCGTTTAACAGGATCTAAGTTATTTCGTGGCTTATAGACTACGTTAAGCTACTATAATGCCTGCGGTGTAAGGTGCGTCGCGAAACTTTAAAGAAGTCTATAGCAGAATTTAGAGAAGAAAAATCTTTATTTTGAAAGGTATATAAAGCTTTCTGTATTTGAATTTCGCGATTTGATTGTCTTTTTGGTGTTTAGGGAGGCATTAGTGGGGATAACGCGTGATGCATGCGCGTCGCGTGCTTTTACTAGGTTAAATCTAGGGTTGGGTCAAATCCGGGGGGGGGACTCTATCTAATATAATGTAAGATACTATTTATAACCTACTATTTATTACTAAACTAGTAGATACTAAAAATTTTTATAGCCTTTTGCGACGTCCTAGGTAATTTTATTAAAATATAGCTATAGCTTACTTTAATATTTAAGCTTCTTATGTCCCTTATTCCTAGTTAATAGTAATATATTAACACTTAATATTACTATAAGTGTCCGTACGCAGTACGGGCAGCTACCTAATGCGGTGTCTTAAGACAGGTGACAATGGTTATGTAATACCGCACAGGTAAAGGCACAGACCATAGTCACCGTGCGCAAGCATCAATCCTTATAACCCCCTTTCCTCCGTACGTAGAATAGATAGACAAAACTTGAATACCAGACCCTTTTCTCACCCGTACCATCGTACAACTATCTAGCCCTATCATATCGCGATATGCTTGGCTTAGTATAGCCCATTTAACAATAAGATCTAAATTTCTGTTGTTAATATAGCTAACGCGGGAGACTTTACGTATTATAGGCTACTTGTCCTTGCGGGACTCTTCGTGCTATAGGTACTATTAAAAGGCCTTTTTGTTAAGTCCCTAAGGGATAGCTGGTCCCTATAGGGCTAAGGTTGGTTCTTAGGTAAGAGTACTAGTAAGGTAAGAAAGGGTTATTAATAGCTTACGCGTATTAATAAGGTATTAGTATTAAATATAATACGTAATTATAAATAAATTAATAATATTTAAGTATAATCTGAATAATAGATTAATAAATAAGGTTAAACACGAAGATAGAAGGTCTATCTTTAACGTTCCTATATATAAGTCCTAGACTGCTCGCTGGCGAGCGCTTTCCCCAGAGCAGTCACGTGACTTCGTAAGCGCTAACAACGCAGCAAGCGAAGACATGGATGTCTCTACGTATACGTACTGTAACTAAGTATAAAATAGTTTACTATCTTTATATTAAATTATAGATCCTAATATTACCTTCCTTTTTATAGATTTATCTTTAAATTACGTGTCTTTTAGTATTACTTATGTAAGCTATTAACCCCGTCTATTACCTATCTGTTAGTTAGCGTTATTGTCACGATGCCTATATATACTATCCGATGCCTTATAACGATAGCTATCGTTACTCGTTGTTAGGATCTGAGATCCCAGGAAGGCTGTGCCAGTTTTATACTTAATCCCTCATGTCATTCGCTATAAATGACTGGTCATTTCGCGACTACGCCGCATGGCGCTAAGTCATGTAACTGCTCTATAGAGAGCGCTCGCCAGCGAGCAGTCTAGGACATATATAATAGGAACGCGATGGTAGTCTTCTACTATCGTATTTAACCTGTTTATTAATCTATTGTTTAGATCTAAGAAGTAACCTTATTAATTTAATTATACTATATATACCTTTAATACTAATACCCTAGTAATAAGCGTAAGCTATTACTATACCATTTTACCTATATTACTAATACTCTTGCCCGAGAACTAACCTTAGCCCTTTAGGACTAGGTACCCCTTTAGGATTTAATATTTTAAATACCCTTAACATAAGCGTTAACGATACCTTTTTTACTAATATAATAGATACTAGAATAGATACTCCTAAAAGAATAAGCATTACTATAGCTAAAAAAGAAACTAAGAGCTTTTATAAAAAGCCTAACTTTTTCTATAGTAAACGTAATTATACAGAACTATAGATCTTGCAACTTAACTTATACTTTTATAAAATAAAGAAAGAATAGGAAGATACTAATAAGACTATATTTACTTCTACCTATATAAAGAGAGATACTTTTAAGTAGATTTATCCTTATATTAATTAATACCTAACTAGAGCTAATATAGAAGGCGACGCCAGGAATAAAATTATAAAAAATTATAATACTTTCTATACTAAGGTTAAATAATACTTTGGAATTACTAACTAGAAAGCCGTCGCCAAATAAAATATTTAATAACTTAGATAAGCCTATTTAGTAGCTAAATATAAATTCAAATTCCGCAAGAACACTAATTAAATTACCTAAAATAATAATAGACTTATAACTATATTTTAAAAGAGATTAAAATAATATATACGCGAAGAACTATTGCGCAGTAAAGTAAAAACTAATATTTTAAAAGAACTTATAGCAGAAGTAACTTAAATTAATAATAAATAGTATAAACTAAAGCGAGACCTACACTAAAATTAAAATAAAAAAGGCTATAAACTATCTGCAATAAAAGATAACTATTATAACCCTAAGAAATAGTTATAGCGGAAAAACTTAGCTAATTATAGTTACTAACTAATAGAAGGAATCTAGTACTATTAAGTTAACGTAATAAAGAAAAGAACAGGAAAGGCAAAAGGCTTTTATAAGCCTAAACAAGGACGTACCCTAGATAGAACCTACAAGAAAGGGACTAGGGCACGACTTTACTATATATATGGCAAACTAGGCCACATAGCTAGGAACTACAGATCTAAGAACAAGATTACTAGGCAGCTAAACGTACTAATTATTAACAAAGAAGAAATAACTAACGAAAAATAATAAGTAGTAGACGCTATTAAACAAATTAACGTCTATAATAAAGAATTAGAATAATTAGGGTTATCTACCTTACGACTCTATAAGGATGCATATAAAGGTTTAAAAAAAAGAAAAGATAATACTTAATCTTTTATATTTTATCCTAGCTAGAGTAAACCTATTACTAGTAAGATAATAAACATTTTTAACTTCTTAAAAGAATACTAACTAAGGGAGAGAGACTTTAGTTTTATAGTAATAAAATAATAAGACTATATAGTAGCATTTTACTATACTTACTAATCTAATCTAGTTAGTAAAGCAGCACGTAAAATGGCGGACTATTATTACGCCTATAAAGACCTTAAGAAGAAATACCTAAACGAAAACCTAAACTATAAACTATAGTACGATCTAGACTATCGCAACCCTACGTACGGTTTTATATAATAGACCTTTTATAGAGAAAATTAATGCACCTTTTATTACTAAGCTAAAGAACATAGCTACTTTCCCTAAATATATTACTAATATAGATAAGAATAGTTTAACTATCTTATTGCTAATTATAATATTCACCTCTAAGATAAACGAAAAACACGATACTTTCTATGCCTTAACTAAGTAATAAACTAAACTATATTACTACTAGTTAATAGAAAATGCGCATTAGATATATAGTAAATATACTTACACCCTAACTATAAAGAGTATAGGGAATAAAAGAAAGAGTATAGATTTAATTATATACTAAATAGGACTATAGTCCTTAGGATTAAATTAATAATAAAAAAAGAAGACAGTGAAGCTTCCCCAAAAAAGGCTTAGTAATAGCCTTAGGAGAAGAATAAAGAAAGATACCTTAAACCTATAAAGCTAGTAACTAAAAAAATGTCTTTTTTAGACCTAGGTTTAGGCGGGAAAACGCCTTTAAAGAAGTAAATACTACTAATAGTTAAGCATTAATTAAGCTACTAGTATAGCTTAAAGAAATATAAATAAAAGCTATAATAGACTTAGGAGCACAGGAAAGCTATATATTAAGAAAAGCACTTAATAGAGTAGGACTCTATAAGCGCAAGAAGGCTATGCCCTATGCTATCTATGTCCCGAATAGACAACTAATGCCAGGCAAAGTAACAATCAAATACGTGGTTAAAATAACCTTTATAATCTATAGACACTAAGAATAGATTATCCTTAATATTATTAAGAAAGCTAACTATAATGTAATTTTAAGATTACCCTAGTTAAGAAAGCACAACCCTATAATTAACTAAGAAAAATAAATACTATCCTTTAAGCGCTATAACTATGTATTGTAAGTAAAGCCTACGCATTAATAGAATATAATAGTAAATAAGAAAGCTATTAATAATATAGTCTTACAATTAGAAGTTAATAAATACAAAATTAACTTAGTAAATACTAAAAAGAACTACTAGGTTATAAAGCATAAGCATAAAAAGGATAGCATACCTTTTAATATCCCTAATAAATAAATAAAATAGAGTTATTTATTTTAGGAAGAGAAAGGAGTAAAAGCCCTTCTTAAGTATATATACTAAGATTATTGCATTATTCTTAAAGAGGGAAAAACGCCGCCCTTTAGACCACTATATAGCTAGAGTAAAAAAAAAACTCTAATAGATACGTAAATTCTTAAAAAAAGCCCTTAAATAACAATAGATACGTAAATTAGAATTACTAATAGTATTACCCTTAATATTTATTATAAAAAAGGATAGAACACAACGTCCATGCATTAATTATAGGAAGCTAAATAACATAATAATTAAGAATAGATACCTACTACTAAATATATAAGAGTCTTAAGACAGACTAGGACGAGCAAGAATATTTATATAATTCGACCTATAAGATAGATACTACCTTATATAAACAGTGGCAGGTGATAAGTAGAAGATAGCCTTTTAAACCTAATATAGACTATTGAAGTACTAAGTTATGCCCTTTAGACTCACGAACGCACTAGTAACATTTTAAGTAATAATTAATAATATACTAAGGAACTACCTTAATATATTTATGGTTACCTACTTTAATAATATCCTAATATTCTTTAAATAAGAAAAGGATTATGTGCAACACGTATAAATAGTACTATAAGTACTAAATAGCGCTAATCTATAATTAAAACTTAAGAAATATAAATTCTATATTATAGAACTAAAGTTTCTAAGACATGTTACTAACACCTAAGGCATTAAAGTAAGCCCTTTAAAAATAAAAAAAGTAAAGAAGTAAAAAATACGTACTAACTTTAAAAAATTATAAGCTTTCCTTAGATTTACTAAATTTAATAACAATTTATTACGGACTACTTAAGGATTACACTACTATTCACGAACCTTATAAAGAAAGATAGACCTTTTAACTAGATAAAGGAATGCGAACAAGTATTTAGAATACTATAAGAAGTATATATTACACTACTAGTCCTTATATATTTTTAGAGCAATAAACTATTGCGTATTAAAATAGATATAAGTAACTTGGCCGTTAGAGCATGTGCAAAGCAAGAGAAGAATGGCAAATAGTACCTAGTAGTATACTACGCACACAAGTTTACACTAGAAGAATTATAGTATAAAGTACATAACAAAGAACTACTTATAATAGTAAAAGCTATAAAATACTGGAGGATCTATGCACACAGCTATTTAAAGCTTATAATTTTTATAGACTATAAGAACCTTACACGCTTTATAACTATAAAAGAACTAACCTAATAGTAAGTAAGATAGTTAGAGACACTAAAATAGTAAACAAACAAGTAAATACTTTTAGTAAAATAAATAATAAAAAAGAAAAGGTTAAGATATACTTTATAATACTATAATAAAACCCTAATAGTTTCCTAAAACTAATAGCTAAATTTAATTAACTCCTTATACTCACACGAGAAGTATTGTCACGAGTCGTAGGTCGAGGGCCCTCGACGGCCCTAGTCCGCTCTAGACCAGCGCTATCCGGGCCTTCCGCCTATCTACTTCCCTCGCCGCAGCCCTTTTCTTCCCTCTCTAAGGGATCGCCTTAGTACTGTGGATAGACTGAGTCGCCCGTAGTCAGGGCGCTTTTTACAATACGATCCCTTACCCCCTTATATCTAATTCACCTGTACGATGGAATCGACACGAAGAGTTACTTACCAGACCTTAAAGATAGTAAGAGACCCTTAAAGCAGGTTACCACCCGCAGGACCCTCTAAATAAGAGCCTCTAATAGTTGCAATGCCTATAGAAGACCTAACAATACCTATAGACCTAGAGGAAGACCCCCCTGCCATTATAGGCAGTAATAATAACTAATAATTAAAGGAAGTTACCCTTTAAGAACGCCTAGGCGTGCTATAGCTCTAACAACGTATCTAGGAACTAGAGGCCTCCCTAATAGTAAAGCGTCACTAATCTAAAGGCAAGACCCTAGTTAGGAATAAGATAATAACTACTAGCATCTCTAATAACTCCCTAGAGCCTAAGGAGGGTCACAGCAACCTAGACAAGGTTAAAGACACAAGTAATAACCTGTTAAGTAATAGCTTAACGGAGGACGCGTCCTTAAGCTTAGATAATACTAGTTAAGACTAATTTAGGGCCTTTAGAAGCATCCAACGCCCGCGAAAGAAGGATAGACGAGGCCAGGCCCACACTAGCTATAATAAAGGACATTAAATCTAAATAGTAGCTGCTACCCTAGACGTATAACTATTAAAGCCGCTAGAACCCCCTTAATTTAAGGGTAAGAGTTGTAAGGAACTAAACTTATAAAAGAGGGCCTATAAGGACTATATTAACTTCTTACCTACCCTTAAAACTAACGAAGCGCAGGTTAGGTTCGTAGTAAGATACTTAAGAGATACACAACGTAACTACTAGAATTAAATAGTCGCCAAGATCCTAGAGCGGAAGCGACATAGGAAAGTTACCTAAGACCTTCTATAGTAGACTATAGTAGACTCCCTAAAATTAGCCTAGGAGCGAAAGAGTGCCGCTCGCCGAAGAATTAAGGTAGCTAAACAAGGTAAGAAGACCCCTACAGAACTCCTTAACTACTTTAAGGACTAATAGGAGGAATGCGACCTAGAGAAGGCCTTAGATAATAATAATAAAGACTATATTAATAACTTCTACACGGCACTAGACAAGAAAATCTAAAAACGCCTTAAATAGTAGCCGCATAAATAGAAGAGCCTCTCTCGCTTAAAAGTAAAGGTAAATATATATTAGCAAGCGTTAAAACCTTATAAGTTAGGGAAATAACGTATACACGATGTTAATAATAACTTCCTTAACAAGCTAGCTAATAAAAGGCGCGATCGAAAGCGATTTAGGTTAAATAACACAAGACTATACTAAAGACGCCACGATAGCGACCGTCGCGATAAGGATAGTAAGAAGAAGGCTTAAGTAGTAGAGGATAAGGATAAGGACTAATGCTTCTACTGCTATAAACTAGGCTATTATAAGGCGTCCTGTTTAAAGTACAAGGCCGAGGCGGGGAAAGACAAGCTATAGACTAGGAGGCCTAATAGTCTACAGGCAAGATTAACTATAATAAGGGTTAATAATAACTAGTCGTAGCTATAAGGACCCCTAGAGATAGGAGTAGTAGCTTACTAATCGCGCTGGATAGTGAAGTATAGCACGAGGGCAACTAATAATAGATTAAAGCCCTAGTAGACTATAGAGCTAAAGCGAATTTTGTTAGTAGTAATCTAATAAAGTGGTTAGGGGTTACGGTAATAATAATAAAAGGCAAACGCTACGTGGCGCTAAATAGATAAGACTTAGGCGTTCTAGGCCAGGCGAAGCTCCCCTATACTATTATAAATAGTCGCGGTAAAACCGAGAGCGGTAGTTGCCTATTTATAGTTAGTAATATTAGTAGATTTAACATGGTCTTAGGAATACCTTAGCTAGCAGAATAGAACCCTATTACAAACTTCTATAATAAGACTATTCGCTTCGCCCATGGGAAGCGCAAATAGACTAAGATCTCTACTAAATTAGTAGAAGAGTTCGCCGGCACGGCTAAAGATATAGTAAATAACTATTTTGTTATGTATGCTACCCTAAAGGACACATTAGGAGGCCTACCTGGGACGCTACCTGAAGAATACTAGGGACGGTAGGAGGAAGCCTTCTCTAAAGAAGCCGCGAGCATCCTTACTAACCATGGCCCCCACGAGATAAAGATCGATATCGAGGAAGGCAAGGAAGTGCCTTTTAGACTACTCTATAGTCTATTAGAGTTAGAGTTGGCAGTTCTGCGCGACTATATCTAAAAGAACCTTAAATAGGGCTTTATTTAACTGTCGCGATCGAGCGCCGGGGCACTAATTCTTTTTATAAAGAAAAAGGATAGAGGCCTCCGCCTCTACGTTAACTATAAGGGACTAAATGTAGTTATAATAAAGAACCAATACCTACTTCCCTTAATATAGGAATTCCTTAACTAACTAGGGGATATCTAGATCTACACTAAACTAGACCTAAGGGACGCCTACTACCGCGTCTAAATTAGGGCAGGAGATAAATGGAAGACGGCCTTTCAAACAAGGTATAGATAGTACGAATACATAGTAATACCTTTTAGCTTAATAAACGCGCCTGCGACCTTCCAAAGCTATATTAACGACATACTATTAGACCTTCTTAATATCTACTATATTATGTGCCTTGACGATATCCTTATCTACTCTAAGACGAAGGAGGAACATATCTAGCACGTTTAAACAGTGCTAGAACGCCTTATTAAACGCTAGCTATACGCTAAACTGTCTAAATACGAATTCTACACACGTAAGGTGGGATACCTAGGCTTTATAGTATTCCTAGACGGCGTAGAGATAGAGGAGGACCGCGTCGCCTCTATAAAAGATTAGCCTAAACTAAACTTAGTCTAAGCAGTTAGGATCTTCCTTAGCTTTACTAATTACTATTAAAGGTTTATAGAAGGATTCTCTTAAGTGGCGGCACCCCTTCACGCCCTAATAAGAAGGCTAGAGGGAGCTACTAAGGGCAAATAGTAATAGAGACTTAAGGAATTAGTTATAATAAGCCTATTAAAGCAGGCTAAGGCCTCCTTTTACTAGCTAAAAGAGAGCTTTATGCGAGGGCCCTTACTAGCCTACTTTAACCCTAAAAGACCCTTAAAAGTAGAAACTAACGCTTTAGGTTTCGCGATCTCGGGTATCTTAAGCTAACTATAACTAGATAAACATAAAAAGCTATAATAGCACCTAGTTACTTTTTATTTACGCAAGATAAACCAGGTAGAACGAAACTACGACACGTATAATAGCGAGTTACTAGTGATTATTAAAGCTTTTAAGCATTAGCGACACTACCTAGAGGGTATTAGCAAGAAGGTTAAGCTTTTAACTAATTATACGAACCTGTAAGGGTTTATGTCTATAAAAGTCCTGACTAGACGGTAGGCAAGGTGGGCTAAATGGCTTATAACGTTTAATTTTAAAATTAAACACTATTTAGGAAGGATAAATCCTGCTAACAGACTATCGCAGAGACCTAACTACGAGTTAGAGGAGGAAACAAGCTTAGGCAGGATAGGTAGTTCCTAGTAAAGACTTCTTAAGGCCCTATAGCATAAGTTATAGCTAAAAGGCGACGCTTTAAACGAAGCAGGCGTAGCAGGTAGCCTATAGCCACTAAAGTAGGCAGGAAGCCCTAGACTAGTAGTAGTAATAAAGGTCGCTAGACCTAGAACGTTAGCGACTAAGGAGGTAGTAGTAAACGATTTAGTAAGCGCTCACCCCACAGTGGAGCTATTAAAGAGAAATAGCTAGGGGGATAAAACTATAGAACGAATCCTCTAGTACCTCCAAGGGCTAGAGATGGCAAAGCCGGAATGGCTAAAGCGCTAGATAATTAGACCGGCTAACCTATTACAGTACGAGAATAGGCTATACGTGCCACCTCTAGCGAGGGTACACGTCCTTTAATAATGCCACGATAACCCCCTCGCGGGCTATTTTAGCTTTATTAAAATCTTAGAGCTAGTGCTGCGGGAGTTCTAGTAGCCTAGTGTCTAATAATACGTAAAGAACTACGTCTAGACCTGTTAAGCGTGCTCTAGGGCGAAACCTATCTAACACGCGACGCACGGCCAACTTAATAGCCTACTAGTCCTAAGGGGCATCTAGGAGGACATCGCTATAGACATAGTAATAGATCTACCCAAGAGCAAATCTAGAGCCTATTATTATAATAGTATCCTAGTAATTATTAACTAGTTTTCTAAGATAGCATACTACATCCCCACGCGAAAGGACCTAAAGGCAGTAAAGCTAGCTAAGATCTTTAGGAGAGAGGTTTTACGCCTACACGGCCCTCTAAAGTTAATAGTTATAGATAGAGGTAGCCTATTTATATTGGCTTATTAGAGCACCTTTACTTAATATTTAAAAACTAAGCGACTCTTCTCTACTACCTTCCACCCGTAGACAGACAGACAGATAGAACGATAAAACTAAACGCTTAAATAGTACCTTTAAGTGTTCTGCAACTATAAATAATCTAATTAGGCGGACCTTCTATCTAAAGTAGAATATTCGTATAATAATAGCATCTATAGCTCTACAGGAGTGTCGCTATTTATTATAGTATACGGCCTAAATCTACCAATAGTAGGCCTACCCCGAGAAGTACAGCTACGCGGGTTAGTACCTACGGTAAGGGCCAGAGCAATAGTTCTAGCCTAGACTAGGGCCTAGATAACCTAAGCGATCCTTAGGGCATAGGCGCACTAGGCGACGTGGTATAATAGGAAGCATAAGGCCTAAACCTTTATAATAGGGGACATGGTATATCTCGACGCCCGCAATATATGGTTAACTAGGCCTAAGAAGAAACTTAACTATAAGTCCTAAGGTCCCTATAGGGTAAAACGATAGATTAATTAATAGGTATATAAGCTAGAGCTGCCAAAGGACTTTAATATTTACCTAGTATTCTATGTGTCTCTCCTAAACTAGGCAGCCTTAGAAGGACTACTATAACGGAAGTAAAGCCCGCCTAAGGTTATTATACCATAAGCAGGGGAGGATATATACCTAATTAAAGGAATTAGATCTAGGGTACTCTAGGACAGAGAATGGCTGTATAAAGTTAAGTAGAAAGGATACAATAGTAATAAGAACTAGTAGTTGTCTACGGAGGAGATCTCTAAAAGGGCGATAAAGTAGTTTCTAAAGGGCTTAGACAAGGAGACTAAAGGTCGCCCTAGACAGGAGCCTAAGAGGCGGGGTCGCCCCCCTAGAGAAGGAGGAAGACAGCACTTAATAGTAATTAGTAATAGATTACCCTAGAGAGTACACTTTATAGGCTGCGAAATACTAGAATAAACAGGATAAAGGATTCTTAAATAGACTAAAGACTAGAATAAGCTATCTAGGCCTATTCACGCCTCTTGGGGCCTAACAGAGGCTTATAAGCCTATTTAGACCGTACCTAACGCGATTATAGCCAACCGAAACCTAACCAAAACCGCCTAAGGGTATAGAACGTGAATAAAATCTAGACACCATTAATAGGGGTAGGAATTCTTAGATTGTACTAAATAACCTTCTTAATTAGTTAGGCGCTTAGACTTATAGGCTTGCTAAAAAGTCTCCTAACCGCCCTTACTCTTAATCTTCTTTTTTACTTCCTCCGCGAGGAAGTCTAGCGTGGCTAAGATACTAGCCTTAAACGCTAACTACCCTAAATTAGTATTAATAACCCAGAATTAGGGTTAAGGACTTTTACTAGCTTAGGAGTAACCTTCTTGCGCCTAGGGGTAAGAGTACTAGCAGTAACTAGGGAGGTTAAACTACCCCCCTCTATAGTAAAAGCTTTCCTCTTTCGCTTCTCCTTAATAGAGAGGCCCACCACCGGAATAATCTCCTCAGGAGGCCAGGTGTCATAACCCGAGTGGTAGAAGGTTAACGGGTTTCCGCAGAATTTGAATCTAGTGGCCCTATGCGACTTAGTCTAGATAACCCTTAACTACACTAAATAATACTTATATAATAATATTACTTTATTCTGTCTTTAGTACCTGCGCGGTAGCCTTTACTAATGCCTTATCTAATCTAGAGAGGTTAATCTTATTATATATGTACGCATTAATTTAGCTTAAGCGCAGCATAAGGGTAATTAGGGCACTTAACATGTTCTCTAAGTTATCTTTAGGTATCTACTACTAATTAGCCTCGAAACCCCTATATAACCCTCGAAGCGCTAACTTACCTACTAATAATCCCTACCACCGCTGTAGCAGGCATCGCAGTAGCAGATTAAATCGTAGTCTTTTAAATTTATTAGGCTAAGATTAATATACACTGCCTTAGACTGGACATAACGTATCTCCTTAACCTAAAACTAGCAGAGCTTTATCTTCTTATAATTAGACTGCTTAAGGCTGTCTAGGATAATGGGAAGGCAGGTATAGCATAGATTAATAGTACTAACCACGCTCGCACGCGCCTTATTAATTAAGGCCTTAAGAATAGCGTTCGTGGTACTTATAGTGCTAAATAGCGTGGGTATGTCTAGATAAAGTCTAAAGGTTGCTGAAGAGGGTGGTAGAGAAATGATAAGTACGGGGACGACTTGGTAGGCCTGTACTAGGTTAGTCTACCTTCACGATCCCTAAATTTGGAGCGGCTAGGTACCAAAATAGGGGGCATCTGGGGTCAGGCACCCTAGACTACCATAGATTAGCTAGGTCGTACTTACGGGTTAGGGAGCCTCTAGGATAAGGTAAGCCGCCAAGTAGAGAGTAAGAATAAGGGTTTTAGGCCTTAGTATAAGCCTAAGATTTAGCTTACGTTATTAGCTTGCGTAATACGTAAGGCCTAATTAGGCTAGTTATTACGTGCTTATTCTCGCGGTCGAGACCCTTAAAGAAAAGAGCCTTTGTCACGAGTCGTAGGTCGAGGGCCCTCGACGGCCCTAGTCCGCTCTTAACCAGCGCTATTCGGGCCTTTCGCCTATCTACTTCCCTCGCCGCAGCCCTTCTCTTCCCTCTCTAAGGGATCGCCTTAGTACTGTGGATAGACTGAGTCGCCCGTAGTCAGGGCGCTTTTTACAAGTATCTAAGGAACAACAGACAGAAATTATATAATAATACTACGATAACCTAGTGTACGGACACCTAGGCGTTAGAAAGACAATAGAACTTATCTAGCAGAACTATAACTTTAAAGGAATTAAAGAAGTAGTAACTATATATATATACAAATGCGCAGATTGCTAGCGCAATAAATACGCAACACATCTTAAATATAGAGAGATATAAGTAATCTAGACACTAATTACACTATAGGAAGACATCGCTATAGATTTTATTATAGGATTACTAAAATTAAAGGATCCTATAAGAGGAATTAGTTACAACGCAATACTAAATATTATCTATTAATTTACTAAATATAGAGAATTACTACTATATCAAAAGATAACTATAGTAAAGGAACTCGCATTCCTTATCCTAAATTAACTTATATAATACTACGGTATTCTAAAAATAATTTTTAGCAATAGAGACAAACTCTTTACTTTAAACTACTAGATAACACTTATAGTACTAATTAGAATAAAATAAAAACTATTAACAGCATATCATCCGCAAACCGACGGACCGACAGAACGTACAAATTAGATAATTAAAACGTACCTACGCATCTACTACAACAACCAGATGAATAACTAGATTTCCTTATTACCTATGGCACAATTGGCATACAACAACAAGATATTAGCAGCAACAGGATTTACACTATTCTATATAAACTATAAAAGACACTTATATCTCTTTAATTAAACACTTCCTACAGTGATTAGGATAGAAGAAGCAATAAATATAGCAGAAAATATAAAGAAAATATATACATAACTCTAAGAGAATCTTAAAAAAGCTTAATAGTAAAGCATTTCTTATACAAACTAAAAAAGAAAAACGGCACCTTAGCTAAAAAAGGGGGATAAAGCATATTTACTAATAAAAAATCTTTAAACTTAAAGGAAAAAGCATAAAAAACTAGATTATATTAAGGTTAGACTATTTTTTTTTATTAAACAAGTATTACTAATTAACTACTAATTATAACTATCGCTAGACGCGAAAATACGCTTAGTATTTTATATAAACTAACTTAAACCTATAAAACCTAAGACACTAGTTAAGACAATCTTCTATTACTAGCTAGAGGAAGAAAATAAATTCGAAGTTAAAGCACTCTTAAAATATAAAAAAGTTAAATAAGAAGACTTTTAAAATAATAAACTCTTAGAAGAGTAGTTAGTTAAGTAGAAAGGATACCCACACTCTAAAAATATATAAAAACCTAAATCTAAACTTCGCAAAAACTACTAACAACTTTTAAAAAAGGCACGAAATAAGATCTATAACTACTACTACTACTATACTAAAGTAATAAAAGAAAGCTTTAATAGAAACTAAACTTATAATATAATAATAATTAATAAACTAGGAAAACCCTAGAGAACTGTTAGAAAAGGATTAACAAATTTATATAAAGCCTATATGCCTAAGATAAAGGTTAAGGTAATAAGGATATCCTATCTAATAAACCTAATATCGCCTATATGGCAGGCGAATATCTAACTAAAGTATCTATAGTAGGATAATTAACCACCTTAGCGTTTACTACCTCTCCCTTAGTAGCTAAATTAGACGTAAGATATAACGTCGTCTTCCGCGCACGCTCTTTCGCCTACGCTAGTATTCTCTTATCTTTTAATAAATAAAAAACAATTATAGCTAATTATTTCTTATCCTTATTAACCTTCTTTCTATACTCCTCTCGTGTCTTATCTAATAACGCCTAAGATATATTAACGCACGGACAGCTAAGGTAAATATACTTAGTATACTTTAAACCTAATTTAGGCATAATGCGATACTTTTAACCTTTAGACTTATACTTAAAATAAAGGTACTTAGCAATAAAATTAGCTTAAAGGATTTTGTTACACAAATAAAGTTTATAAGTAGTAGACTTAGTAGGTATAGTAACTAACGTTATACTTATAAATATAAAAGTAGGGTTACGCTTATATAAAAAGAGGTAAAACCTAATATATAATTTAAAAATAAATCTTAAAATAGAGGAGATAATATTAGAATCTTAGATACTAAAAAGGCTATGCTAGTTTTATACTTAATCCCTTATATTATTCGCTATAAATAACTATAAGGAGTAGGAGAAGTACAGAGAAATTATTAGACTATATACTATCTACTCTAGTCCTTGCTATTATCTAAATTACTATTATAGTCTTACTAAGCTATCGTAGTCCTTAGGACTTTCGTGGTCCCTAGGACTTCTGTAGTCCCTTAGACTTTCGTAGTCCCTTGGACTTCTCGCTTATGCGGGACTACATTACGTAACTGCTGATCTAAGCTGCCCCACGTCTTTGTGTGTTCCCGCGACCTGGTTATTTCGCCAATAATTACTTCCTTGGCGTAATTGTCTGGTCTCCTTGTTCCTGTGGGGTTCGTGATCGTAACAAGTACTAAGCTAATTTAGTATTTAAATATAGCTTATACTTTAAGCTTTAAGCGCAGAAGACTAAATGGTATATAACGTAGAATTATAATATATATATAATATAAATAAAAAAGGCTACCTAATTAAAGTACTATTAAAAATAAAGCGCATCTTCTCTCGCTAAAAATATAAAAATAGTAAAGTAAAATAAGTTATATAAGACAGTAATAAAGAATAGGTAATAATAATTATATATATTTACGCTAACGATAGTGCTCTTACGCTAACTTTAATTTACTAGGCTATTTTTAGTAATATGTAAAACTTATAGCTTTAAGATTTTAATTTATAAAAGTATAAGTGTTTGTTAAGATCTGTTAAGACCTAACATGATAAGGACGGGGCACTGGCACTTATCCATACGCCCAGCCAAGACTCCTGACTTAGCTATAAGTCACGTGGCAAGTCACGCGTCCTAGAAGTATTAGACGTCTTAGAGATATTTTGGCACGTGGGACTTTGGGACTCTCGAGATACTTGGGATTTATAGGATAGGACATGTTTATAGGAACGCTAAGTATAGCCCTTTTATACTTATATTTAACCTAAGTTATTAATCTATTATTTAAATTATACTTAAGCTTTAGTTAATTCGCTTATAATTGCGTACTACCTTTAATACTAATTATAAGGGGCTAAGTACTTAAGGAGCCAAAGCTGCTAAAAGAATATTTATAAATTTAATAAAAAGTCTAAAGTTAAGCTTTAGGCATTAAACTTATATATCTAGGATTCGCATAACTAAAGATTAAAAATTTAAAGTAATAACTAGGCGTAGCCTATTATATACTTCTCTTTCTTTTTTTAGAGGTATAGAAAAATCTCCACGTCTTATCGTATTATATAGCTTTATAATTGTTTTATTATTTACTTATAATCCTCTCGCTATTACAAACTGTAAGGGACTTTGAGTCAAGAGACTTATAATGCCAGAAGTAATACGACTGAATTTAGTAAGGCTTAAAGTTAGGTTTTAAGCCTTAGAGTTATATATCTAGTCCTTCGAAGCTATTCTAAAATTAATCTAGTAACGCTAAAAACTACTAAAGTTTAGCCTTACTATACTAAGGGTAAAGCTTAAAGATTGTTGGATTAACAACCTTAAGGCCTCTGTCGTGTTGTAAAACACTATATGTGTGGAGCGAGCCCCATATGGGACTAGCTTCCATACCCCGCGATGTACTTCAATCCTCAGTAGATAGAACAAGAAAGAAGCATCAATTAATCTAATGTAACTCGTTATTAAGTATTTCGTTTCAGCACTAGTGTAATAAGTCCTCCTAACACTAATTAGTGATCGCGAGAAGCCATTACAGATAGTAAGGAAGAAGAGACAGGCTATTAATAACCTAACGTAAGAAATCTCGGGTCGATGCAAACTGTGCTAAGAACAAAGCAAGGTAGAGATAACACGAAGCACTCTTAACTAACCTCTAAAGCTACTAGTTTAGGCTAATCCGCGGACACAGAGCGCGTTAGCAACGTATTATAATTTACTATATAAACGTCTCTAGACGACCTAGTTGCGTACACTAACACACGTTAGAAACGACTAACTAACGAGATAACTACATTAACAACAAGTTAACACCGCTAGTATAATAGTAAATAATAAGAGTAGTAATAGCGCAGTAGACAATGCTAATACTTAAGCTTAAGCTTAACTACGCGATAATTAGTTAGAGCATGGCTTAAGTAAACGCCAGGAAGCTACTTCGCGCTAGGCTAAATATACTATAAAGTACCTTATAGGAGACTGCCTATATCTAGTAGCGCTAGAATCTGTCAATATATCTCTCTAGGACGTACCTGTACTAACAGACGCAGACGAGATGCACGTAATAACCTAAGTTACTAAAATTATCTATAATTATAACGTATTAATAGCCTAGGATAACGATCTATGTGTAGACTACTACTACGATTTTAAAGGATAGATAAAGGAGCTATTCTATAAGGTTAACTATAATACACTAAAATCTCTAAAGATGGTCCTACAGCATAGAGGAGTCTACACAGGCAATAACCGCGCGAGGCTTGCTAATTCCCTCTATAATCTATCTACTCTAGAGAATACTCCCAAATGGGACCCTGTAGAATTTAAAGCTATGATATTCGACTAACGATTAAGGGCATACAAGCGCCAGCAGAACGTAAAACGGACACCTCTAATAGCTAAGTAGTAATAACTACAGCAGGATAGTCTACTAGCTAGTACACATGCACCGTAGTCACAGCAGCTAGAGCACTTATAGCAAGACGGGTAGTAGCGAGAGTAATTATAATAAAGTAAATAGCACGGAGTAGGACACGACGCTTAAAACTAATCTAAAATATAGAAGCTATAACTAATGCACTAAATAGATAAAATCTAACTACTAAGATAGAGTAATAATAGTTAATAACTGTACTTCATGAGTGGTGCGCTTAGAGAACCTTAGTCTCGGCAATAGTGGGAATAAGATGCGTAATTATAGCAATGGTAACTATAAACACAGGCACGGCCGCCAGCGATTACATATCGCGAAATCACGCCGTTTTTATAACAACCTGTGAACGGTGTACCGGGCAGACTACTAGAGCTACTACATAACCTATATAAGACAATGCCGCCGCGCTGGTCCCGTAACAACTAACTTAACGCTAACATAATCACGCAGTTCTCTAAGCTTTAGGACAATAATAAGAAATACATAGGAGATATGTATAATCTGCTTAATAATAAAATTAAGATCTTCTTTAGCATCTGTTGGCAGGTGGACATCTATAAAGAGTAGTTCCACGCTGTGTTTCCCCGTATTCTTACTGGGCGAGCAGAGATGTTCTATATACAAGTTGTGGATAGAGGTGATAGCTTTTCTAATGCGTACACAGTGATTAAGAACCACTTTAATTACGACGTCCACTATTAACACTACTATATAGACTAGATAACTATAACCTTCGCCCGTACGCGCATAGAGAACCCTAATAAGAGCTTATATAAAATACTATAGATATTGCTTAATAAGCTATAATTATGCTAACGCGCGCTTAGTAAGAACTTTAAAGGTAAAAATACTCTACGTATAACTATTATTAACGCGTGCTAGAGAGTTCTAGAACTTAAAATAGCACTCTTTAAGCTAGCTATAATCTACAAAGGACTTTTTATAGACTTATAGTCTATAGTTAAAACGCACCTTGCACGTTAGCAAATAAGGTAAATACTTATAGGGAGTAAGACAATCGCTATAGACTAGTACTACCTCGACCGCCGCTATAATAATAGGAATAGAAGAACTTAAAGAAGATTTAGAGGCAAAGGCGGATTTACAGGCAGATTCTAAGGAGGCTAAGGCAATAGAGGTAATTAGCACTTTAATAGTAATAATAGTAGACGTGAATTCACAACGCCACGCTGGAAGAAGAAGTGCGTTGTCTGCCAGAAAGAGGGCTGCTAGTTAACCAACTATACTAATAAGGAACGTAAAGCTGCCCGCACACAGTTCTTCTCCGCATGTTACTTTACAGGCACACTACTGCCTACAGACTTCTTTGTGCACCTTGCAGAGTATAAAGGTAGTAAGAACTACGAGGACGATGATAATGATAGCGATTAGTAGTATAACATTAACGATTAGCAATTCACAACTACGTACGCGGAACATTAATTTTTTAAGGAGTAATAACTTATAAATTAAGCGTTTATACACCATATCTCTAGTAAAGATATATATAGTAGAGATATACCGTCATTACCGGCGTCGCAATTCCTTATTAAGGACCGATACACGCGATCTGTGTACTAAGGAATCCTCCCTGATACAGGCGCCGCCAATGTATCTATAGTCGGTAAGGAACAGTACCTCGCACTCATACAGGAAGACCCAACGGTCACGATGGACACATCTACGGCAGGAAAAACGTCTATCAAATTCGGCAAAGGCAGTGTTACGGTGTCTATCGGCACCGCACAGATTCCGATAGAGATTGGAAAAATCGACTTTGAGGTGCTAGATGCGCCCACACCGTTCTTGCTATGCCTTGCGGACATGGACAGGCTAAAGGTCTACTTTAACAACACTATAGATGAGCTCGTCTAGGGCAATGTACGCATCCCCGTGATCCGTAAATAGGGATATTTATAATTCTATTTTAACAAGAGAGAGCGTGCAACTGCATTTCTCACAGAGATAGAGTTAAGACGGCTCTATCGCCGTTTTGGACACCCAGCTATTATGAGACTAGCTAGGCTCTTAAAAGATACTAATTACAATAACTTTAAAGAAAGAACTCTTAAGTAAATTATAAAGTTTTATTATTATTATTAGCTTAATAGCTCTGCGCCGCGCCGCTTTAAGTTCACCCTTAAGGACGACTATTACTTTAACTACAAGATCCTTGTAGATGTGATGTACTTAAGAAGCAAGCCTATATTATATATAGTAAATTTAGTAACTTTGTTTTAAGGCGCAAAGTTTTTTAACGCTATTTTAGTTAAGGAGACATAGCAGGCACTGCGGATGTTATGGATTAATACCTACTAAGGACCACCAGACATTCTTATACATAACGCAGGCACGAACTTCGTAAGTGCAGAATTTCGCGCAAAAGCAAAGATTATAGGAGTCACATGCAAACAAGTACCTATAGAGGCACATTGGTCCGTTAGCAAGATAGAGAGGTATCACGCGCCCCTGCACCGCGCATGGGATATACTCTACGCTAAGCTTGCTAGCACTATGTCTAATAAAGTAATTCTTTAGATAGCCGTGAAAGCTGTTAATAACACAGCAGGCCCTAATAGTCTAGTCTTAACTTTACTTATCTTTAGCGCATACCCACGTATAACTATAGAGTTACCACTATTACTGTTAATAGTCAAGCGCAGCAAGGCTATTTAAAAAGTAATAAAAGAACTGCGTAAGCTTACTACTAAACGCTAGGTTACGGATGCGTTAAACACCCGTAATAGGCCTAATACCGCAGACATGCTTGCGCTCCCGCTATAAAGCGAGGTTTTGGTATAGAGAGAAAAGGACGGCTAGAATAGCCCGTACAAAATCGCCGCGATAGACGGCCATAACGTTACCATCGACATAATTAATAGCCTAACAACATTTCGGTCGACAGTTATTAAGCCATACTATAGACTAGACTACCTCTAAAGTAACCCTAATGCGCCGCAGCAGCAGCACGCGTTACCTATAAATATAATAGTGCTACTAGCAGCGCAACCACGCAAAAGAGGCCACCTACTAGGATTAAAAAATAAAAGGAAGGTAAACGTTTACATTACTAAGAAGGAAGAGGCCAACCTTAAGCTCGCTATAAAGCTACGTAATAATAGAGTTATTATAACACCTAGCGCACCCTTTAAAGTATCTAATAATTAAGAGATTAGTAACCTAGTAGGCCGTGGAGTGTTTAAGTTTAAATAATATAATTAGGAAGTGTATAGTAGAATCTGTATATTTAAGTCGCGTCTAGTGCGAGAAGTTAAAGGAAAGATAACTAAGCCCTACGAAAAATCCTATCTTGTTATCTAAGGATACCAGGACTATAGCAAGAAGGCTATTTTAATATAATCTTTAACTATTTAACGCTGTAGCTAGCGTGTAATTATAGCCCTAGCACCTATGCTTATATAACATAAGATAAATCTTAAGCTCCACGATATAACGCAGGCATATCTACAGGCGTAGATAAATTTTAAGAGAATAATACTAGCACACCTCCCTAATAAGCTAGTACCTAGATATCTAGAGGGCACGCTGCTCCATGTAATTAAGCCACTATATAGAATCGCGGAAGCAGGAGTCTATTAGTGGATAACGTACTATAGACATTACTATAAGGAACTAGACATATCTACGTCAACATACGACCCATGCTTGTTGGTAACAAACAGCAACGTAGATGACTTTAGCATAGTTAGTATATAGACTAATAATACTCTTATACTTAGAATAGCCACATTCTTAGCGCATGAAGAGAAAATGCTTAAAAAGGCACAGTTTAAATTAAAGCTAAAAACTATGCTAACACTAGACGCGCAACTAGACTTTAATAGCTATATACTTATAATAGACGCTAGCAACATGGATAACTATAAAGTAACCTTAAACCTTAAGTAGAAGGGATAAGGAGGAAAGATTAAGCTTATAGACATTAATACTCCTAATCGCGCGTAATAGTACACTAAACAGCGCGCCCGCGGGGCGTACATTGTATTAACATGTTAACTAGAAGCATCTTTTAACTTATCTATAGTAGCTTAAGCGCAGCAACCTTCTAATAAGGACATTAAGGCGCTTAATAAGCGCCTTAAATAGCAGATAAAGAATCTTAACCGTAGACTACGCTACGTACCTATTAACCTTAGTAACGCTAAGCTAATGGTATTCGTGGACGGCTCCTTTACTAACAACAAGGACCTTAGCTCGCAGCTAGGCTTTATACTTATGCTTATTAATAAGTCCACAGATGCTAATAATACCTTTATAATCTACGGCAATATAATATACTATAGCTTAATAAAGTGTAAGCGGGTTACACGGAGCGTACTAGCCTCTAAGATCTACGGCATAGTTAACGGGTTTAATATAGGCATTACTATTACTACTACTTTATAGATAATTATAGAGTGCCTTAGTCTGCCTGCAGTTCCCTTAGTTGTTTGTATAGACTTATACTCCCTATACGAGTGCTTTGTAAAGCTTAGGACAACTAAGGAAAAGCGCCTTATAATTAACATTATAGCACTACGCCAGTCATACGAACGTCGCGAGATTATAGAAATTTAATAAATTAATGGCGAAGATAACCCTGCGGACGCTTTTACAAAAGTATTACCAAACCGCGCCCTAGAACGATTTGTTAATAGTAATAAGGTAACAGTCCAAATTAAGGGCTAGGTGTAGAGACCTATAATCTCTACCTAGCGCATTTAAGTTCAGATATTTAATCCTTTATATAGACAATTAATATCGAGAAAGAAAAGACTTCCAGTGTTAGATTAACAACCTTAAGGCCTCTGTCGTGTTGCAAAACACTATATGTGTGGAGCGAGCCCCATATGGGACTAGCTTCCATACCCCGCGATGTACTTCAATCCTCAGTAGATAGAACGAGAAAGAAGCATCAATCAACCCAATGTAACTCGTTATTAAGTATTTCCTTTCAGCACTAGTGCAACAAGTCCTCCCGACAAAGATAATATATAAGGCTAGAGCCTATTATAATACTCTTCCTTATTTAAAGCGTTTATCTCCTAAGTGTGTAGCTTTTCTCTGTTAAGCTTTAGGGGAGATTTTTTTTAAACTTTAGTTTATTTATAAGTTTAGTCTAGTCTACTTAAAGGTAAGCGTATTACCTTCACTAAACTTATTATAAAGTGTTATTGTACTATACCGCGTCTATACTAAAGGTCTAATATAATATAAGATTAATATATTATTTGTAATAAAGTAATTAATTTAGTATTTTTTTGTAGTTCTTTCAGCTATTTTTAAGGCAAAATTTTATATTATTTATCTTATAGGTAGTAGACCTTATTAGTAAAAGCTATTAATATAAGTTATAAGAGCTTTCTCTTACGTAGTGTTAAAAAGGCGTATATTATTAATTTACTAAGTATAAGTGCCTTAAACCCTATAGTAGCGCTTTAATAGCGTTGTTTAATTATAACTATACTTTTTCGTAACTAGTATAATTAGGTTTTTTTTTTTTTTTTTTTATTTAGCGATTTTAGCGACTCTAACGCAGCCTTAACTAGGTCTATATTAGTGTAGTTATAAGAGGTGAAGAAGTCGAATATTTGGCGGCCGTGCGTCATCTGATAAAACACGGTAGTTGCTGACATAATCCCGCACAGACATTTTCTATCTTCTGTAGCCCAGGTTTTCACGGCAATATCTAACACTGTGTGCTACGATCACTGAGCTTGTCTCTAGTCGCACAATAACTTCGCATCCCTCGTATTGCGGAGCGACAATCGTCAATAGTGCCAGCCACCCACGTGATCTCGCGTCGCGGACGCGTGTTGATTCGTCGAGGAGTCCCGCGCGCCACTCAAGCGGGCCTAAGAACTCGGTTTGGCACCAGACCTGGGCGTAATACGAGGATACATCGATGATAGGCGTTCAGCAAGCAGATACATTCGATGCAGTCTCGTATGTAGCAGGCAGAAACTGTATCATGCCCGAGTTGGCAAGTGCAGGTATATAAAGACTGCCGGCGCGCGACATTCAGCGAAACAAGGGGGTGTATCACTACCTATCATAGGCATCCATCTCCCTGACTAGGTATCTACAACCGATCCCACAAACGCCCTAGCGCCGACTAGCGCCACTTACACCAGCTCCTCTCACTGTGCGCGCTTCACATACACCGTCACGCACACCGCTCCTCTCAGTGACCCAGCCTGCGAAGTCGCTGAATGCAACTGCAGCATCTGCTCGCGCAACGGGTACCTGTTCATCTACGTGCACCAGCAAAACGTTGCCTTTGCCAACTGCTCCAAAAGCGATCTAAACGTCTGCAAACCTTCTGGCTGCAGAGCTTCTTCGCTGACAAGGGTTTAGAAGTACACTTTTGGCCCGAAGCATAAGATCGCGCATTATTTCTGCGGCACTTGCGGCGTGAGTTGCTTCACGCAGAGTGAGGACCCGGAGTGGTATGCAAACTATCTAGCTATCAATGTGAGGACGTTTCGTGATGTCGATTTGAAGAGTTTGACGCTGAAGGCGTTTGATGGGAAGAGTGTTTGAAAACAGCTGGTGTTGCGGACATAAGTGCTTGACCATCGGCAAGTAAAGCGAAGTATGTAAGAAAATTCGTCAATTCATTTCAAAACTCCTTGCAATCTTGTTCTGCATAGACTCCTGTGAACCAAGCTCAATTCCTCTCTTCCCTTCACCGCCTGGGCGCACTCGTGCAAACTGGATCAGATTAAAATACATATCTCTTTCCACTTAGCCCTCAATATCTTGCCCCCGCCGCCACCGCAGCCTCTCTTCGCTCCGTCTTTGAAATAAGATACCATGCATGAATCACGCCCGGTATCCAGCCCAAGACAAGGAGGCAGATGTTGATGAGTAGATCGGCGCCGCACCCGCGTTTAATGAACACGGGTACGGGCGGTACGAAAAGCGCGAGGAAGTAAAGGAGAACGTCGCTCTATTCGATGTATTAGAACAATGGGATGTATATAAGTAGGGGACAGAAGTACCGTTGATGAAGCTTGTTTCGCCATGTGTGTTGTCCAGTGAACGGTGCAGTCGCGAATGATGTGCTTTGCTTTTGGGTAGAACTTGTAGGTATTTCAGAGTGTGTTTTCGCTTTTTTCTGTTAATCACGCACAAGTGAAGTGCGTCGTCCTATAAATTGCAAGCATGCAGCAGTTCCACACCCCCGGCTATCAGTCACGCCGGTGACGGGGTCGCCCAGGATGTACGGTAACCGGAACGCTCGGAAGCACTACCGTGTCTTGGCAGCTGATGCACGCCGTCACCTCATGCACGCGCACTAATGCGGCGCCGCATTTTCAACGTGACATATCTCCACTAATATAGACCTAATTAATGCCGCAATTAAAGCAATCGAATCGCGTGAGCTAAAAGAATTTTTTTTATATTAATAATACGCTATTAAGTTTAGTATTAATTAATTTACGTTAAGTTATTAATATAGACGCGTCACCTAGTCGCGTGTAATATAGTATAATAACTAGTAAAATCTTAGCTAATAATAAGAATCTAAGCTTCTACGCTATATAAAATACCTTACTAAACGTAACCTTCCTCCTATATTGCTTAAAAAGACGTAAGTATATTCTAAATTAATTGTCTTATTAAGTGTAATAGCGACGCCTTAATATTACGCTAAATAACTAAAATTAATAGTAATTACTATAAACCTAATTTAATGGCAAAATGTAAGCTCTATTTTAGGGTTTTATATAAAAAAAATCGCGAAGTATATTATAGAGCCTTATTATTATTATAATATAGATAAGAAAGGTTTCCTTCTTAGTATTACTAGCCACTTAAAAAGGATCTTTAATAGTCCTCTATATAAAAGTTACTAAGTAAGGTAATCTATATAAGATAGTAACTATAAGTAGACTTTAATTATTGCATGTATATACGCTAACAGATCTACTATTAATATATTACTAATTTATTAATCTAATACTAGGAGTCTATAATTAAGCTAAATAAAAAAAATGAATTTTTTATATTATAAAGTCTTTATTACCTTATCTCCCTCTAGGTAGTTAAATAATAAAATAAGCCTTTAATAGTTTTAATAAGTATTTAATCGCTATATAAAAAAGAAAGCTAAAAAGGTTTAATAAATATACTAATTTTTAATCCTTAATAGCTATAGGTCTTACGTTAATATAGATTTTATTAAATATTATAACTAAAATAGGATCCTCTTATTTATATTTCCCCTTTATTTAACGCATACATTATAGCTTCTTAACGTATATATATTTAAGTCTCTCTTAATTACTTACTTTAATAAGCTTAATGCCTATCTCTATAAAAGCTAAAAACTATTAGTAGTTACTAAAAAAGACTTTTTTATACTCTTTTAGAAGGACTAGACTACGTTAGCTACGCTATAACTAATTATTAAGGCCTTTAAGTATATAAATATTTTACTACTAGATCCTATATCTATCCTTAAGTAATTTAATAGAAACCCTTTTTAAAGGTAAAATTATAAAAGATCTTTATCTTAGTACTTAGCGTATTAAATTAGCGTAAAATAGAGTAACTATTATACTTTACTATTAAGGATATCGCGACTAAGGAGTCGCGTAAGCTTAGCTAAATAATATTCTTAATTTTTATATAAAAGTAACTTTTAAAGCACGAGTATAAGGGCGTTTAAAAGGCCTTAAAAAATCAGAAATAGCGTTAAATAAAGGGTAAAATTTTACCCTTAAAGTAACCTTAAAATAGTATATAAAAGCTATTTTTTAACTACCTACTTAAGTATAAAAAGTAAACAATTCTTTTAGTTAATAAAACATCTAAAAGAAATAACTATAACTCTAAAAAATATTAGTAATAAAAGATATAAAAAGCTTATAAATAGCTTAAAGCTTATTTACTATAGGAGAGTCGCGTTATATAAGTAGTAGTTAAAAATATATACACTAAAAAGAGAGCTAATTAAGCTATTAAGTAATACCTTTATTAATAGGCTTGCAAGACTTAATAATAACTTTAAAGACGTCTTAAAATTACTAAAAAAGGAAGTTAGAGAGCCTTAAAAGTTACTTATAAAGTTATAAAGAGGAAGAAATCTACGCTAGCACCTATACACGTTAATATAGTAGTATCTACGCTATTAACGCTATTATCGCGCAGTGGCCGTCTAGTCAGAATACTAAGTAGATATCTATAATCTAATTAGATAGCGATTATCTACAGCTCTATAAGACCTCAAATCTAGAAAATCTCGCGATAATTGCTTTTGTATAGAGCTCTACAGTCTCATCTTTGTTGACCTGATTGTGGTGTTGCGCGTGCATGAGGTGATGGCGTGCATCAGCTGCCAAGACACGGTAAAACTACGGCGCTTCAACATTTTCTTGCCGTCTGGCTTGCACCTGAGCCTTTCAAACCTTGGAACATGTTCGGGAAGATAATACCGTAGAGTTTTGCAATTAATAGATAGCCTAGCTGCTAGCTGCAGGTGGCGACGTAACCGTAG
>ML976705.1:402635-435559 GCA_010015655.1 Bimuria novae-zelandiae CBS 107.79 | reverse complement strand
ATACAAAGTTTACAAAGGAGCAATGCCTGCAGAGGTTGTGGGACGACGATACCGAGTTCGCCGCATACCAGGATGCCCGCCAGCCGCCGCCGCCGCCACTACAGGAGATCTCTATAAACAAACCACCAAGGATAAAGACTATCGCGACAACAGACTGGGAGGAGCGAGAGCTTACCCGGGGCAATACATTCACATCTACATTTGATTTGCAGTCATGGGTTGCCCTTGGCAAGAGCTCCCAGAGCTTCAACTCATAGGACTCTGCATACGCCTCACAGCCTGAACAACAACCTCAACACCAAGAGATATCTATACAGACGTCTTACCTGCAGTCTCAACAGCCTCAGTTTACTATATATGAGGACGCTGGCGCTGGGAGCGACGTTGACGCTGCTGGGTCTACAGACGATGAGGCGACATGCGGCAACATCCCTACATCGCCGCAACCTTATGTATCTCCACCACCACATATCTGATTTTTATGAAATTCAAAAGTCCTATAGATTTAGACCGTAGAATCAAGAAAATCCGAAAAGTATCAAAATCTATGGTGTTGTTGTGGAGATGCAGGCCACTGATCTATTTTGACGATGTTTGACGTTGCAAGTGTCTCAGCGCGATACCTCCTACGGTTACGTCGCCACCTGCAGCTAGCAGCTAGGCTATCTATTAATTGCAAAACTCTACGGTATCCCTCGCACTGGCAAAGCCGCCCGCTCACGGGCCACCTTTGAACAGCCAATCAAGTGATAGCGCATGCAAACACCAGATCTGTATCGTAATGTTAGCAATTTCTGTTTACTAGCTAAAACACGCCTTTTTTGGAAGCTCCTGCACATGCAAATATGCCAAAAGCTGCCTCTCAGCCTAGTAACGATCCTGACTTCGTTAAATACACCAAGTACACGAAAAAGGCTGGTGTTTTGCCCGATCTGCCGCGAGATCCGCCACTTGACTAGAGACCTCTTAGAATTGACAACCCTCACGTAATAGGGAGTCCTCTATTACCTGAAGGAGTAAATAAAGGCTCACCTATTAACCTATTTAATCTATTCTTTAATATTAACGTCCTTGACCAAATCGTACACTATACAAATCAGCATGCCTCTGCGCTCTAGTACGGGCCGCAGCTACCCTTAACGCGTAGCTGGAAGCCTACATCACCATCTAAGCTATATACGTACTTCGCAATTGTCGTATATATGGGCCTTCACGTCGAGCCCTCGCTGGAGGAGTACTGGACGCGACTCTACAAGAACGCACCCTATCACCCAATCAATTAATATATGGCACTTAAACGTTAGCAGCAGCTAGATTAATATATATACTATATAGAGGTAGATTAGAGCTTTAAGTCTCCCTTTAGACGCGTCTAGGATCTTAGTAAGCTTATTTAAGAGCGGTACTTAAAGTACTAGAGAGCTGGCTAACACCTTTACGTTAATAAGGCAATTGCCAGGTTTATAGGACGTGTAATAGAGAGTGTTATAATTAAGATAAAGCCTACGCCTAAGGGCTATAAAATCTAGTGCTTAGCTAATAATAGAGTAATACTAAACTAGTTATTTTATGCTAAAGGCATAGGTAAAGGTCCTATTAACCTACTAGAGCTTCCTACTAATACTGCTACTCTAGCTTTTACGCCTATAGAGTCTGTACCTGTCTCTCTCGTCCTCGCCGTTGACGCTCACGGTCGCTGTCTCTTTCCGCCGGGTCTACACTCTGTGTGGGATGATAACCTCTTCAACACTATACCTATACTGGAGTACCTCCGGCAGCATGGTGTAGGCTGCGCAGGCACAGTTAGAACGACAAAAACAAGGACTAAAGAGGCGTACAAGGAGACAGCAGTTATAGAGTTAGAGGCAGAGAATGCCGCTATTCGGACGCGCGCACGCTAGAAGTTAACAAAAAAGAGCTTTAGCTAGAAGCTTATATAGCTTAAGACGCAGTTTATAGCCAAGTTAGAGTAAGGAGAGATATACTAGGACCTTTTAAAGAGTAAGGAAGTTCTACAGGCAGTATAGAGAAATAATTAAGTTATCTTCTTTACTTTTACTATTACTAAGCGTAGGTTCCCACCCTTAACCTTATGCTAAGATGTTGCTTATAAAAGTCACTACTAGCTACTTAGGTTATCCTCAGGCACCGTAGAAGGTTAAGGATAAACTAGAATAATAAGAAATTACTAGATAAGGTTTTTAGTAATAACTTTATTAAACTGCTTAAGATCCCTTAGTTTATAGACGAGTATAATTACTATAAGAGTGAGGTAGATCGCTTTAACTAGGTTAAAAGTTACTACTCTATATAGCAAGTTAAGAGACAGATCTAGCGCCTGCTACTCTATTTTCTACTAGATCTAACGCTTAATAATTACTATAGGCTCTCCTCCTACTCGTTAGATAGAGAGGCTTAACGTGGAGGCTATAAAAAGTTTCTATATAGGCTTATAGAGTAGCTTCTTAAGCGCGGTAGCCGTTCTTGCGCAGGATCTATTAAATGTTAGAGACTTAAGGACGTATTTGTTAACGCTGGCAGCAACGAGAGCTCTTATAAGTTAATAAGACTGTTTAGGGAAGCCAAAGCTTGTGTAGCTTGTGCTGAAAATGGGCGTACAAAACACAACTTTAAGCACGGCAAGACACCTCGTACGGCTCTTACAGAGACCTCTGGCAATCGTCAAGGGCGCCAGCGTCCTGCGCGTACTACTTATGGCTGCTCGCTCTGCCGACTGCCTTTGTGTAGGCCAGAAGTCAGCCCTGAGTGCTGGCAGGAGCACATACGACGCGCCCGAACAATCTCCCAGGTAGACACCACTGCAAGCTCAAGTATTAAGTAGTTCTATACTAAGACCGTCAAAAATGAAGTCTCTATACAAATCTACGTACAAATCTCATCCACCTTGGTGTTCATGCAGAATCGGAGCTACCATCCGATTGGCCTACAGAAGGTGGTCCGTGAGCGGACGGGGTTGCCAGTGCGAGGGATAGTTGTCCGAAGTGGGGCAAGGGTGGAACACAGCCACAGTGGGAAGGTACAGCCATAGTGGTTAGCGCACTGTGGCTATGAAGAAATGTCCATCACCGGCAACCTCGGCACGCTTGGGAATTCTTGCTGCCGATGAAGGCCAGGAGAAAAGGTGTTGCCAAAATTTACGGGGTAGTTTCCCCTGTAAGAGGTACTATACGCGCCTTGACCGAATACGATGTTCCGAGATATCCCGGCCATCAGTCTAACAAATTTCACCTCTGTAACAGATACCAGGTCAATATGCGTGACCTTTCACTACAAACCCATTAATTCCACCAACTGCATTCCCCTTCCAACCAAATTCCATACCCATCGAAAAATGCTGTTCTAGTCAACACTGCAGTAGCGCACATTTCAGTGCCCATCAAGTCGTGAAAGTCGGTCGCTTCATCCCACCCGAAGAGACGTTTCAACTGCTTGGAAATCTGCAAAAGCTTCCACCCTTCAATTCGCGGCCCGTGCGGTCGATGCACCGTCATACTCTTCTGCACGGGTACTTGCTCTGACGGGCTGAACGTAAACGCAGAGCCAGAGTTGGGAATTATGGAGAACCCCAGGTCAGCCATGGCTGCTGCAAACGAGTCCCACCCAACGGAGCCATGAGCGGCGGAAGACTTTGAGAACAAAGTTGAGAAGACGGATTAAGTGGAATCTTTGACCTTGATCGGGGGTTGAGAGGGAACCGGTACTTCATAAAGGGATGCCCTCGCCGTTGTGGGAGTCTGCGGTGTGATGCCGTATATGGACGGCTGTGCTGGTCGCGTCTTCTCCTTCTGGCGACGTTCTTGGATCTGCGTGGCCACATTCTCGGGCGCATTAAGGGACACGTACTGTGTCTTGGCCTCTTTTGCCTTCGCCTTCAGTTGCTCGTTGTGTTGGCGAACTTTAGAGAGACATTCTTCGACCAGATCCTGGAATAGAAAGCCGAGCTTTGTTTCCGTCT
Source organism: Bimuria novae-zelandiae CBS 107.79 (assembly GCA_010015655.1). Taxonomy (NCBI): domain Eukaryota; kingdom Fungi; phylum Ascomycota; class Dothideomycetes; order Pleosporales; family Didymosphaeriaceae; genus Bimuria; species Bimuria novae-zelandiae. The sequence goes on along the minus strand of ML976705.1, from coordinate 431,583 downwards.
TGTCCTGGATGTATCGATTGAGCAGCGCCAGGGCACCTTGAGCCATTCCCGGCTCCAGAAGATTGTCGATGGGGATGACAAAGGCACCGAGGTCAATTCCAGTCTTGAGTTGCCTGAGCTCTTCTTCCAGAGCAAGGAATCCAGTCACGAATAATTGATTCTTCGTATTACTGGGGATGGGCAACGATATCATCGAAGACAAAGACTTTATGAAAATGACAAGGACGGCGAGATCCCCCAAGATTCAGACTCGCGCTCCTCCATCTTGTCCTTCTCCAAGGGGTGAGCTCGATGTAAGTCTTCAAGCTTCTGAAGCCACTCAGCGGCCTGAGACCATGTGGTATCAGCATGGCAGAGTCGGAGCATGTAGTGTAGCTGCGGGTTCTCCACAGTCAAAGACTCGGGTTCTCGCTTCATAGCGATGCGTGCGCCGCCGTTATTCTGGTTCGCGGGCATGCGCTTGAACCATTTATTGCTACCTAAACCTGTAGCCACGCTCCGCCTAAACATATTCTGTTTGAGTTTGAACTCTAGGGCACATACATTGGACAGCTCTTGGAGAATAATGGCTCGGGACTGTTTCTCGGGAGTGTTTTCAGCAAACCGAGAAGGCCATGAATGTGGTTCCAGATTTCAGCATGCATTAAAGTGCGGTTGATGGCATCGTAGGCTGCACTGCTGATGTAATCATCGGTATATGCAGGAAGCATACGACCCTTCTAGTCGTGTAAAGAACCAAATTGTTCACCTCGTGAGCCAGTACCGTGGGTTCAGTGGATACCAGGTTGATATAATATTCCAGAGCAAACTTCTGGTCGCGAGCGCTGTCGATTAGCGCGGGGATATCAACCTTCTTGGTGTCGGAATGGAATGAAACCTTAGACAGTGCTACGGTTGCAACATCAACGACTTTCTTGTAACGCTGCGTCTGGTCTCGGATGGTGGAGCCGGCATCAAGAATGTCTTCAATAATAATGTTGAGACTTTGAAGTAACCATTGTTGTCGCATAAGGATCAGCTCGCTGGTAGCTTGAGGGATTACGAGCTGAGCCCGCATGCCTGGTGCCATTTTCGCCATAAATTCAACCTTATTTGCGTGTGCGAGGAGCTTGTAGGATTTACCGTAACTCTCCTCGTCGAGGAATAGCGTAAAATAATACTTGTACTTAGAAGCGTCTTTAAGCTTAAGATTTCCCCCCTTCATCATATCGACAATGTGCGCATGGTCTCCTGGACCTCCGTTAATACCTGTCGTGTACTGCGTGTGGAGAGAATTAGTTACCCTGTATTTGAACAAACCCAGAAGGAGGTCAGAGGAGGGTGCAGAGATTTCCCGAAGATTCCATTCAGGTATGATCTTATAGACATTCCCTAAGCTTGTGTCTGTGGGATCCTGGAGGACGTCAACCAAGCTAGCTTTAAGAACATTCGCTCGCTGCTTCTGGTCGTAAGATCGCCATAACGGTTCGATACGGATCCCATGGTATTCGTACTTGCGCGCAAGATCGCGGTGGAGTGCCTTAATAGACTCATCCATGTTGTTTCGCGGTGCTCATTGTTGTTGAGGATGGTGAGGGCGACGCAGGGCGGGGTAATTATATGGCGCGCGTGTCGGGGATAGGAAAAGTGTAGTGTGGGCCCGCCCCATGATTTACAACCAGCCCTGGAGCTAGAGCATTCACATAACGAGCCTTGGCATTCCTTTTCTGGAAATACGTGCACCTGAGATCCGCCAGTTGACACCAAGGCCCAAGCGTGATTGTAATGTATCAAAGTGCGGATACTGAATTTACGCACGATCATGACTGTTCGTTGATTGATGCATCCTGCGTACTATCTACCCCGTGGATAAGCCAGCGCCCCCTGATAATCCAAAGTCCTGATATAGTACTGCATGCCCGCACCCAGCAAAGGGCAGTGATTGACTTCAGGCAGCTCTCGGGTATCGTTCACGTTCCGTATCCACTTCTCACACTCCACCGGCTTCTCCTGCACCAGATACAGGAACACCAAAATCGTGATTCCACCCACACGACCGTGTGGGGGGTTCCTGTAGTATGAAATTGTTCGCCTGAACAAGCTGATTACTAGAATCACGTTCTTTATCCGCAAAAAGCTGGCGCTGTTGCGATAAAGAGACCAAAAGCCAAGATGCAGAGTTTTCGCTCTGCCAAGACTTGGTCAAAACCTTTCACCCAAACTAAGTACCGCTCAGGCGACTACTACTACTTGTTCAAGCTTGAGGTTTTCCCCTACGAGGTTTTTACTCAAGGTACAAGGCAGCTTGCTAACTCGTACGAGGTCCTACTTCGTACGAGGTAGGGGGAGGAAGACAGTACGGGAGCAGAGCTACAAGGGCGAGGGAGAGAGGGGCAGGACAACAACACCCTCACAGATGAGGGCCGGCTACTATAGGTATCTAGGTGCCTGTAGTAGCAGGTAGACCTATTAAAGGGAGGATGGGCTATGTACAACAAGGCTACTGTGATGGTAGCCAGCCGACAGGCACGAAACGCTTTCTGTAAATACAGCTTAGCACGTCCCCATGCCCCATGGGAGGCTAGAACATTATGTTCCTGGACGTTAATCAATACTACTACTACTACTACTACTGCACCAGATATGTGAAATGCACAGGCGGCTGGCATGATCGGCAAAGCTCGTAACCCCCCGGCTTGTTCCAACACACGACACACAGGCATCTCGGACCTCTGCCATGGCGATAACGCGGAAGAATGTTGGGGTCGACGGATGGATCATGACCTTTGTGGGGAACTTTGGAAAACTGCCTTTGGTCTCGAGAATTGTTAACGAAGAAGCGCTTCCAGCAAAGGATGCAAGGACATCACCACGGCTAGTGGGCGCGCTCGAAAGTAGTGGTCATACTGAGTGGGCTTTTTTCTGGAGTCTCCCAACGTCGCGGATGTACTCGCCCCACACGCCAACCGGAGGTTGGCCCTGCGCAGCCCAACGTAACTTTGTATAAAGAATCGAAATTGATCCAGTCTTTTGACAGCGTAGACTTTAATTATATAGGCTAATATACAGTGGAGTTAGTGTAGCAAGTAGGGCAGGATCTACAGTTATCTCTCTAAGAGATAGGACCTATTAGGGCTAATTTTATAGGCTCTGCAAGTAGGCGTCCTTATACGTTTTTATAGCCTTTCGAGCAACCTTTTAAGCCTTAAGCTCTATATATTAATTAATTACTTATCGCGCTGCTTTAACGGTCACTATACTACCTTTTTATACTAGCCTTTTATCTTTAATTTACCTTTTTTAGCGTTATTAAGCTGCTGCGGTAATATTTATAAGGTCGCGCTAGGCTAGCGCGAGACTATTGATTAGTAATTACAAGCTTTCTAGGAATTTTGTAAGCCTCCTGCTTGATATATTGCTTCTCTCTAGGGCGCGCGACATTTTTTGATGCTGCCGCTAATATGCTGTAGGTGTATTGGCGATAGGGCTTAAATTAACAGCAGATAGAACTAATAGGGATAGCGTCTAGATAAGTGCTGGCAGCTTCATGTAAACAAGCTCTAGATTAAATAGAAAGATCCTAGCTTTCTCCTAGGCGCTTAGGATTATGCTACGCTTAAATGTATCTATCCTAATCCTATAGATCGCATGTAGAAATTTAACTTTGTTAAAGTCTATGTAGCCAGTTCGGGTGGCTATCTTTATAGCCTTTTTATAATTCTGCTTTAATAGCTAAAAACAGACGACGTCTAGAGGCTGTAGATAATATAATAAATATAGTAATAGTAAAAAGGGGAGTATCTTATAATTATCGCAGAACTATATAAACTTAATAGTAAGGTAGCTACTAAATCTATTAAATATAAGTAATTACTATACGCCTTTCTAGCGCGCGCGCGTTTATATTTTAAAGAACTTTAGTTACTTTATTAAGATAAAGTTATTAGCGTATCCTAATATTAATATAGTAATTATATAGCTATCAGGCAGCGCCGTATTTGTATACTAGTAATAAAGGTAATTAACGGCCTGTATAACGAGCATAGGTTCAAGCACCTCTCTATTATTAGAGATTAATTTAATACTCGTGATATAATCGCGCGACGTCTCTAACGCAGAGGTATAAGAATAATTAAACTCTATAGTAATAATTTATTAATTACTACTAACGCCTATACGGAAGCTGGTTTCGTCCATATTATAGGTGTCTAATAGGGTAACGCCGTAGCTGTATATCACCTTTTTAAGCTTAATAAAATAATAGCTATAAGCTTTAAACGTCGCTATTACTATATAATTAATATGCTACGACTTTTGCTTTATACGGCGATAGTCTAGATTTCTTAATAGCTATCGCGATAGCTAGTCCTTACTAAGTAAAAGAGCTCTGCTATTAGGGTGCGCGCGATTAAGGATATATTAAGTAGTACCTTTTAACTATAGTATAAGGTATAGCATGCTAATAGTGTCGTAGCGACGTATATATAACTTTAGCGCTTTATCCTAGGTCTCTAAGAGTCGTAGATTCGTGCCGCTACAGTTATGGCGGCTAATCCGGCCTCTAGCGCGCGCTTAAAGTCGCGAAACAGGCACGCTCTATTCGCGTGCTGCAGCTGCAAAATTAGGTATTTCTAAGCTAGAAAAACTAGAGAGATAATTAAAGATACGCTGCTTAATTTTATAGTTTTCGCTATAATATTTAGGCATAGTTATAGGTTGTTTATTAAGAAAATAGAAAAATCCGCGACGAAAAGTTACGTTAGGCTGCGAAGTTACGTTGGGCTGCGAAGTTACGTTGGGCTGCGAAGTTACGTTGGGCTGCGAATAGGGATGTGCCAATACCGTATTTTTCAGTGTATCCCTGTATATACGGTATCTTGTATAATACCGTATTTACGGTATTATCGTACATTCTTGGCAAAGTGAATTGAGCCAATCGGTGCCTTTCTCGGCCCTATGATCACGTGCAGAATTAGATACAATTAAAGCTATAGATACTAGGTATCTTCAGGATCCCTAGAGTGCTCTTCTTATACTTATTTAGCTAGGTAATTAAGTAAAAGCTGCTCATCTTCATAGTCGTCGACGTTAATTTGTTCGGGCACCTTAGAGGCGTCGAAGTACTAAGCACCCTTAGCCAAAATAGAATTACAGATCTATAGATTATAAAAGTAAAACACTAGCTTTTCGACCCGTTTATTAACAAGACAATTCTAAACTTTATTATAAAGAAATCCGTGCTCGCTCTAGTTACGTTTAGCTACTCTAGTTATGGGGTTAATGCTAAGAGCGTAGATAGCAAGTTCTTTAAGCTTGTTAGTGCAGCTTTGTATGCGCCACCACTCCGCCGGATTGGTGTAATCCTCGAAGCTTTGCCAGGATAAATCAGTACCGCACTTCTCGAAGGCGCCTTGACGATAGAGCACATCCATAAGCTCTTTATAGAGCGCTGCGGCATGCCTGGCGTTGCCCTGCGTCGGCGGGTACTGCTGGGCGATGTATTCGCCCACTTCCATCTGCATCTTGTGAGTGACCGCCACAGGCAATTCTCGCCGCGCAAGAGGGTCGCATATATACGAAATCGTGCCGAGAGGATGGTGGACCTGCTGGAATCGGTTTCGAAGCGTATTTTGGACGTCTTCTCGCGGCAAAGTTGTGTGGAGAGTGACGGAGGTGAGCAAGTAGATGAAGCTGGCATATAGCTGTGAGAATTTTGGCCGAGTACTCTTGAGCGCCAGGGCTACTTTTGTAAAGGGCACTAGAAAGCTCCGCAGCCTTTGCAACTTCTCCTACTAATATACGTCGCTTATAATTGCTATAACCTTATAGAATCGCCGTTTCTGCGTCTGCTGGGTCATAATAGAGGTTACTATTAGATTCTGCACCACCGAAAGTATCTAGTCGCGATTCTCCAGCACCGAATCGATAGTATTGAACTTGCCTTGCCAGCGAGTGTTTCCCGGCAGCTGCAGCGCTTTCCGCCGCACCTAAGGCCTGGCAGCCTCGTCTAGCATGCCTATAAGTAAACTAGACTGTCTAAAGAACTTGCTAACGTTCTTTATAGCGTTAAAAATTACCCTAAAGTCGCCTATTTTAAAGAAGTTAGCGACGTAGAGGTTAATAATGTAAGAAGCGCACCCTAATATTAGATAGTTAAGCATAGCTTTAGTAAGTAAACCCTGCGCCGCCTTTATATTAGAGGCATTATTAAAGTAAATAGTAGTAATACTAAGCTTGCTAATGTCCTTAGCTACCTTAAGAATCCCTTTAGCTAGGTTCTTAGCGTTATAACGCTCTGCTAACGTGTATAAAGTCTTTAGAAAGATCTTATATTCTTAAGTTACTACTAAGTAATTAACAGCTGCCTCGCCGCGTATATTTGTCTAGCTATTACTAACTAGCGTTATTTGCCGCCTGGCCTTCTTAAGCACGGCTTTTATATTACGCTTTATTTAGCTATAAACGGAGTCTAGCAACGTCGTGGTAATTGCCTTACGGCCTAGCGGAGTGTAGGGCGGGCGCAAGAAGTTTAGAAATTAACGGAATACGGGATTTTTAACCTGCGGTATCTTAGTAAGTTTCTCTACCTAAGGCAAGCTACAAGAGCTTACAAAGCTAAAGGGTACTTTAGAGCTATATATAGCCTCCGCGAGCAGCAGATCTGCCTTCTTAGAGTCTATTTTACTTATATATAGCGTCTCTATTAGCAGCTGTAATTAACGCTTAGATAGCATCTAAGGGTTGCTATTAACCTTATATAGCTTATATTTCTCCCGCGGAAGCTTCGGGCATTTAGCCATGTGCTCGCGGAGACGTACGAGGCTTTCGTTATGCCATTGTTTAGAGCAAAATCGACATGTTACAATGGCCCGGAGGCCCTCAAAGGTGACCTCGACGTCCTCGCTTTCGAACGCAGTACGCGGCATTTGATAAATATTACTAATTAATAATAATAAAGTACTAAGACGATGCTTAGAGGATAAGATAAGTAATCTAGATACAAGCTCTAAATAAAGTTAGCCCCTAAAGTCATTTTCGGCAGCATTTACCCGCCTTAGCATACGGATCTAATCCTACGATACGCGTATCGGTATCGTACGGTACGAAAAATACGGTATTCCGTATTGTACGGCCCATCCCTAGCTGCGAAGTTACGTTGGGCTGCGCAGGGCCAACCTCCGGTTGGCGTGTGGGGCGAGTACCTGGGCACTACCGTCGTCCCGCGCTCGCGGTAGGCGAGACTGCGAAAATTCTTTTCGCTGCGCGCCTCGCTGCGGCGTAATGTAATATTTTTGCTGTGCGTGCTGATGGATCATTCTGGATGAACTCGCGCGTGCGTGGGCGCTGGGGTTGGTGGTTTGTTTTTGTGACATAGCGATGGGCGATATCGATGGGCGACCGCGATAGCGATGGACGATGATGCTGTGTGCTAGCGGTGGAATAGCCGTGTCGCTCGTGATGCTGCGGAGACGATTGAAAGACCACGAGTGCATCAATGGGCAAGGTTTACGCTGTTGTAGCTTTCCGCATTGGAGGCTCTTCGTCTGCTCCTGCCACGGCTTTCGAAACTTGAGGCATGAGGCTTCAGTTTCTGGAGCACTTCCGCTGCAATGGAAATCGCGTCCTCGGGTATGCCTGCAACTCTGGCGACCTTCAGCGCATGGCTTTGTCGATTGACGCCCTTGCGCAACCGATGCACGTAGGAAAAATTCCCATGTTCGCCCTCGGCCACATCGTTGCAATAACAGCCCAGGTTCTCGAAGTCCTTTGTCATGTCGGTGAGTGCATGAAAGTGGGTAGCGAAGAGGGTGCGGGACTGGTTAACGTGATACAGGTGGTGAAGACAGGCATAGCCCACTGCGATACCGTCTTCAGGTGTTGTTCCGCGCCCAACCTCATCCATAATGACAAACGAGCGAGGCGTGGCTTCCTTGAGGATCTGTGCTGTTTCAAGCATCTCTACCATGAAGGTGGATTGATCTTGGTATAGATTATCCGCGGAGCCAACACGGCTGAAGACCTTGTCCACGAGCCCGATCTCGGCGTACTCTGCAGGTACAAACGAGCCTGTTTGAGCCAGGATCGAGATAAGGGCATTCTGTCGCAGATAAGTGCTTTTGCCCGCCATGTTCGGTCCCGTGATGAGCCAGATCCGCTCCTCTTCACCCAGTATACAGTCATTTGGTGCAAACTTTCGGCCCTGTTCGCCCAGTCCAGCTTCGACGACCGGATGGCGACCGCCGACTATGTGATGTGAAGTACCAGCATTGAGTATAGGACGAACAAAGTGCTTCTCGACCGCAAGTATGGCAAAAGCGCACGCTACATCAAGTTCATCCAAAACAGCTGCGTTTCGTCGTAACTTGACCAGGTTGCGTACCACGCCTTCTCTGAGATCGCTTAGAACCCGTTGCTCCTCGTTACGGATATGAAATCGTGTATCGTCCATCCGCGCACCCAGCCGGGTCCATTCCGGCACTTGAAAGGATCGTGTAGACTTGCTACTACTTAGACTTTTTGGGTATTTTCCAGTAACACGAGTAACGTCTTTGCCTTTAACATGTGCAATGTGCGCTAGATTGGGCGTCCACTTGAGGCAAAGGCTATCGGCCCTGAGCTCCTTACGTAGTTCTTGCTCTATCTTTGTCTTACTTTCGAGTAGGCCATCTAGGGTGTCATGTAGTCTCGACAAGGTATTACTGGCCGCCCTTTGCATTATCCATATGTCATCACGACCGTCTGTCGCGCTCTTGAAGCTTGGAGCAATTACGTGAGGTTTGGGTTGGATACGTTTGGGCATCTCTTTCAAGTCTTCTTCGCCAGCTTCTCGTCTGAGAACATCCTGGGCAAGTTCCTCGATATCAGCTGCCTTGTCGTCTTCAAGGCGATGGTACTCAGACAGTCCTTCCTCGTCGATGGTGTCTTGGATACGCTGGGCCAGTTCGAGTGGGTCATTCAGCTCGAACCTGTTGCGTAATGCCGGAATGTATTGCCTTCTCCGCGTTTCTGTAGTCTGGATTTCCGGGTCGATTAAAATAGAGTTCCTTGACGCAATGTGCTCGTCAAGTATTTGGGCTATGTCTGCAGTGGTCATTATCGTTTTCGATAACTCCATCAGATCGTCAGCATCTCCTCGCCCGACTGTGAACTTTGTCACGAGCCGAAGCGAATCAAAGGTCTGTCCCAGTAATGTCATCATATCTTGTCGGAGCTGAGGATACTCGATCATCTCCTCGACGAGGTCTAGCCTTTCGTTGATCGTTGAAAGAGACATTGACGGTGCCGCTGCACTGATTAGTAAGGATTCGACACTTCCAGGTCGCCCACTTACAGAGTCGCTGAGTTAAAAGCCGGGTGCCGCTCTTCGTCACCGTCTCTTTGAGTGAATGCAACAGGCTGCCTTGGTGCGTGCCATCACGTATCGTGCTCCTGATCTCCAGAGCTCTCAAGCTATTTTTGTCAATATTCATGTGATCCACCGCTTGATGGCGAACTGGAGCCTGCAACCGTGTCGTCGCGCCAAGCAACTGATGCTTGACGTAATAAAGTAAAGAGCCTCCAGCGGCTACCTCGCCGGTAGTGAAATTGGCCGGATCAAAATCGTCGACCACATCTGCCATCATCGGTATCCAATCAGCTATATTCAAGGGCTGTGCAGCAGGTTCCTGGAAGGTGATCGTATGACCATCTTCTTTCAAGATTGAGACCATTTGTGAGTTTTGATCCTCGGCGAAAACACTGTCCAGGACGATCTCTCGGGGCCTTATGCGAGCCACAGCAGATTGGAGTGAAGCAATATCCGTGTTCTGCGTAATAAAGTCTCCACTGGACAGATCAATCCACGCCAATCCAACCTCGGTGCGCGGAAGATTCAGTACGGAAGAGATTTTGGAGCTTCCAGGGCTTTCTTTGACCGCCTTGTCTTTCAAAAGTTCCGGGTCGACATGGATACTCAGAAGGTAATTGTTTTCCCAAGGATCCATGAAATGTTCGTCGATGAGCGTACCCGGTGTGACAATGCGAGAGACTCGCCTTGTATATTGAGGCTCACCCTTGGCTTTGGTGGGTGCATCGTTGAGGAATTCGTCACAGATCGCGACATGCTTGCTCAGATCTTGCACAAGGATCTTGAGGTAGCGCTCTAGTTGGTACGCAGGGAACCCAGCCTTGCAGGTCAGAGCTGTGAATCATAGGCCGAGGTCAGCACTTACCATGGGTACTGCTGGTCTTTTGCTTCCTTTGGAGGATTTCCTTCTCGTCTTCTTAATGTTCAAAAGCGGCGCAAACTCATCGGCTTGTTCGAAGTACAACTTAGCAAGTCAGCTGCATTGCGTCAAGTTTACGGACGAATTTACCTCATAGAAACCGCCCACTCTCGTCAATAGCACGCAATGACTAAACTTGAGCATGTTGTTGCGCACCTGCTGCAACAACGGTGGATAATCCGGCTCCTCATCTTGCGACGGCAGTGGAGGACCATCGATAACACCTTGCGCTTGAGGTATATCCTCTAGAATGGCGGTGGCTTTCTTTTTTGCTCCCCGGATGTGTGTAACGCAATGCCATTGCTGTGGTGTGGAGCAAGCACGTGAAGCGCGTCGCCAGCGCGTCGAGCTTAGAAAAAGGGATGAGCTCGCATACGTTCGAGAAGACTGCCTCAATGAGGTAGACAAACTCCAGACAATATGATGAACTTGAAGCTTCGAGAGGTCTGCAAGCATCATCTCTCACCTAATGAGCACTGAGATGGAAAATCCCAATTGGAAGCTGCGATGCAATTTCGTGACTGCCGATTGATTGCTGCTGAGACACGTCTCCAGAAACGGCCTAGTCCAGCCTCGGAAGGCGGAACGCCACGCGGGGCAGGCGCATCCATTGAAGAAAGCTTGCCCCTCCAGCATTTCTTTTCTCTGCACTACAAAAATGACGATCGCATTTGAGCCTCTGAAGAATGACCTGATACTGCGGACGGCGAGAGGTGTTTACTTTTCCTGCTCCTTTCTCGTCTGACGTAGCGCTAATCAACTGGCAGGGGAGAAGGTGGAACGCCCACCCATGTGGGTGATGCGACAAGGTGAGCACTGTGCCGGCCATTGTACAAGAACTATTGCTGATATGTACTTGTTAGCCGGCCGATACCTTCCCGAATACCACGAAGCAAAAGGCAAACATGACTTTTTCGAATGCTGCCGGTCACCCGAAATCGCTTCCACGCTCACTTTGCAGCCTATCGAACGGTTCGCGGGACTCATCGACGCTGCCATTATATTCTCGGATATTCTCGTCATACCGCAAGCAATGGGCATGGAGGTCATCATGGTAGACAAGAAGGGACCTCATTTCCCGGAGCCGCTACAAGGGCCCGATGACAAGCAGTACCAAGAAATCATGGACCACCACATCGACGTGAAGGAGTCATTGGACTACGTATACAAGGCTATAACGCTCACTCGACAAAAGCTGGCTGGTCGTGTGCCATTGATAGGCTTCTGCGGAGCTCCATGGACGCTATTGTGCTACATGGTGGAGGGTGGAGGCACGAAGCTGTTCATACAATCCAAGACGTGGGTCTTCAGGCATGGAGAGGAGAGCAAGGCGCTGTTACAAAAGATTGCGGAGCTTTGCGTCGAGTACTTGGCCCTGCAGGTCCAGGCCGGTGCCCAGGTATGGTCAAACCCTCGCCGTGGGAACAGTTGCTGACGGTACACAGATGCTCCAGGTCTTTGATTCGTGGGCCGGTGAACTTTCTCCAACCTCCTTCAAGTCTTTTTCTCTCCCATATCTCACATACATCGCCGATAACGTCCCAAAGCGACTCGCAGAGCTCGGACTGGAGCGCGTTCCTATGACCGTCTTCGCAAAAGGCGCCTGGTACGCACTGGAAGACTTATGCAAGACAAGGTACAATGTCGTCGGCTTAGACTGGCTGCATGACCCCGCCGAGGCATACAAGATTGCTCGTGCATACGGGAAGACCCTACAGGGTAACGCAGACCCTGGCGTGCTGTACGGGGGGCGAGAAGCCATCACGGCAGTCGTCAAGGAGATGGTCGATGGCTTTGGTGGAGGCAAACAGGGCTGGATAGCCAACCTAGGACACGGTATTATGCTTCACCGCACCATTTACTTGCACGACCTAACAACGAGTAGGCATTACGCCCTTTGTCAAGCCCGACGACCTCAAGTTCTTTTTCGAAGAGATTCACAAGTATACCACGTCCAGTCAAGCATCGAGCGGAGAAGCTACAGACGAACCTTCCTCAAGGGATACAGCAATGCGCGGAGAGTCGACCAAGAATCTGCTTCACGGAATATAGCCCTTCGGTTGACATCATCCGGCTTCTGGGACAGATACTGCGACGGTGCTTGGATTCATCGCCTAAAACATATACCAGATGCTTCGCTCTATTTATCTTCCTCGCCAATGTCCTCGTACCTAAATATGATTAGTAGCGGGATTCACTCACAATGCCTATATGCGACTACTTACCACTCTTCAGGGTGCTCCTTGATGAACTTCTTCATCAAAGCTTGAAGTTCTCTGTTATGAAGCACGACTACCTCGATACCTTTCTGCTTCAGGTACTCTTCGCCTCCGACGAAGTTTTTGTTTTCGCCAATGACCACACGCTTCACCTTGTACATGACACAGGCACCAGTGCACATATCACAGGGCGAGAGACTGGTATACATGGTAGCGCCGTGGTACACAGAGGCAGGCAGGCGTCCGGCATTTTCGAGACAAGAGATCTCGGCCTGTTTACAGTCAGAACATCACCTGCATACTTATGAGGGTGTAACATGATTGATTACTAACATGAAGCGTGGCACTGCCTTTCTGCACGCGCATGTTGTGGCCCTGCCCAAGCACCTTGCCATCAGCGCTGACGAGGCACGCCCCAATAGGGACACCACCCTCTTCGCCGCCTCTGTGCGCCTCGTCAAAGGCAATTTTGAATCCGATGTCTGATTCCATGGCAACAACAAGACGGAGAAACGGCAAGACAACCAGATACGGTTTGTATTCATCAAACTGCAGACAATGTCACGCACAAAACCGCGATTGGAAATCGCCAATCGGGCGGCGAAAGCTGGACCCTGCAGATCTGCTCATTGGCTCCGTGGCGGTTGGGCTAGTGCGCCCTAGCGCATCAACATTCTGTTCCTCGGAGTGCGTGGGGGAGTGAACCAAAGTGCCAAACTCTCGCTTTTCTCACCTCTGAGACATTATTTTGGATTTCCGCTTGGAGAGACTGCTTTGCTAGAGCCATCGTTGTTGTTTGCAAGGATTTGCGCGCCTGTGAAAGTTGTGAAGGCGACAGGATTTGACGTGGAAAGGCGTGGAATCGCACCGAATCTTCTCTCGCTCGGCGCAGCTGGTGCATGCGAGATCTCGGTTGAATACCTTTAAATCCCCAAGGCCTCCGCTCTCCACCATAATATTTCACTGTAATCGCTTGTGCAGGACTCCCTCCACCTCCGAGTGTCGTTTTCACCCTCTCACGGATATATCTGGACACTAATCACCCGCTTTCGAAGACTGTGCGTATCCGATTGCTGCCTCAGCCTTGTCCTGGAAGCGAACGCAACTGCCACTGGGCGCGTCCGGTAGGCGAGAACGGGTCGCACCTTCCTGAACCACGGAACTCTTACTGACTCTTTCCCTCACAGCATATAACACCCCTCACCCTGAAAGAAACCCAGCACTCGCAGACTCTAACCTCAACACCCCACTAACCCCTCCTTGACTCGGACTCGACCCCTCCAGTCGCAAAGATGGTCAAGGACCAGAAGTTTTACGACATCCTGGGGGTGTCACCAGATGCGACAGAAGCTCAGCTGAAGTCGGCGTACAAAAAAGGCGCTCTAAAGCACCATCCAGGTACGTTGCTCTGGCTGTGTTCCCACATGCGATAACACGTTTCTAATGCGGCCGTGCAGACAAGAACGCGCACAACCCCGAAGCTGCGGAGAAATTCAAAGATCTCTCACATGCCTACGAAGTCCTCTCCGACCCCGAAAAGCGACAGATTTACGATCAGTATGGCGAAGAAGGCCTTGAACAAGGTGGCGCCGGTGGTGGTATGGCTGCTGAGGACCTGTTCGCCCAGTTTTTCGGCGGTGGCGGTGGCCCATTTGGAGGCATGTTCGGCGGTGGCATGAGCCGTGAGCAGGGTCCCAAGAAGGCTCGCACAATTTCCCATGTGCACAAGGTTTCGCTTGAAGACATCTACAAGGGCAAGGTCTCGAAGCTCGCTCTGCAGAAGTCGGTCATCTGCCCCAAGTGCGACGGCCGCGGCGGCAAGGAAGGCGCGGTCAAAAAGTGCGCTGGTTGTGATGGTCGCGGTATGAAGCATATGATGCGCCAGATGGGTCCCATGATCCAGCGCTTCCAGACCGTCTGCCCCGACTGCCAGGGTGAGGGAGAGATTATCCGCGACCGCGACCGATGCAAGCAGTGCAACGGAAAGAAGACCATCATCGAGCGAAAGGTACTCCACGTCCACGTCGATCGCGGCGTGAAGTCAGGCCACCGAATCGAGTTCCGCGGTGAGGGTGATCAGCTACCCGGTGTTGAACCCGGCGACGTCGTTTTCGAGATCGAGCAGAAGCCCCACCCCCGGTTCCAGCGTAAAGATGACGACCTGTTCTACCACGCAGATATTGACTTGCTTACTGCGCTTGCGGGCGGTAAGCTTCACATTGAGCACCTGGACGACCGGTGGTTAACCATTGACATCATCCCTGGCGAGTGCATCAGTCCCGGTAAGTTTTCTCAGTTTCCAAGAATATACGAGATGATTGATACTAATCCCAACAGGCCAGGTCAAGGTTATCCGCGGGCAAGGCATGCCATCATACCGCCACCACGACTACGGAAATTTGTACATCCAGTTTGACGTCAAGTTCCCCGAACACCTCGGAGGCGAGGACGGCACGCCCTTGTCAGAGGAGCAGATCAAGGCCCTTGAATCCGTGCTGCCACCGCGTACTGCAGCTACCAGTGCACCGCCAATCGACGCGATAGTCGAGGACTTCACGCTCGAGGAGGTCGATCATAACCGGGAAGGCGGGCGTGCGCGGGGCATGGCCGGCATGGAGGACGATGACGACGAGATGCACCCCGGTGCCGAACGCGTACAGTGCGCGTCGCAGTAAACGACGGGACGACGTGTGGGGATGAGATATGATTCCTATGACGATAATTATGCAGGGCGAAGGAACGCCGCCCGAATGTCATGAATGAAGCGCGGCGCAGCGCCGAGCACGGGAGATCTGCATTAGGAGGTGTTCAGGCACGGTCAGGATCTTCGCTCATTCATGACTTGTCTGGGCATTCACGGCACTCGATGTTTTTCAGTTTTGTCTTTCGGCATTCAGATTCCCGAGTTTCCGTATTTCTTTTTCCTTTCACTAGACCAGACAGACGGGCCACTTTCTCATGTCGATCAGCATTGTTAATGTTTGTGCGAGATTGCAGGCTCGTAAGGGCGTTTCGAAGGGCTTGCGATATTTTGTGTAGGTCTGCGAGTGAGCAACCACGGATGAGATGCAGTGCGGTTGTGTAGAGAAAATAGAATGTGCAATTCCTCATCGTTCAGTCGTGGTGATGCGCTTCGTTGAACATGGGATCCCCGGCCCGTGCTTGGCCACGTGACTATTAGGCCTAGAAAGGTATAAATACCCCGTGAATTCCTGCGTTGTTGGTCTACACACAACTACCTAGTCTCCAAAGGGACTAAAAATGGATATGCTCCGAAACAAGGGGCTGGATTAGCACTATTGCAGGTACATGCGGAGGCGTGCTCCGTGGATTAAAAACTCTCAACAAATACGATTATAGGAAGAAGAGCGGTGCACTAAAACCAATACAACGAAATGGCACGTGGAGGAGGCGGTCTGTTCTAAAAATCTCGTCACGAAACACATGTGCGCGAGAGGCGGTGCCCTCCAGTTACACGGCGTCGCAACACATAGGAAGGAGATGTGGGAGGGGAAAAAGCAGCACAGCTACCAGACATGTGCTGGAGGACGCGACTCTAAATCCAAGAGCAGATCGAGGATGCTAGGAGTCAGAGGGAGGCGGCAGACTAAAAACTGCAATTCAAACCGGACATGCGGTGGGCACGACTACAAGGCTTTGCACGAATTGCAGATGCTGAGGTTGAGGGGCGCTGGAGACCAAAATGGCTGCCTCGTTATGTGATGTGGACGAGCCACTGGTCCAAAAGACACTGTTCCACAGCGTTATGGCTGGAGGAGCGTTGTGGATTGGAAAGTATACCGCATCCGCCACATATGGACGAACAACCGGGCGAGGAACAAAACCCAAAGAAGAGGGCGTACATGTTGGAGGCTGGACTGGGGTTGGGAAGTAAAACCAACCTCCGAACGAGATATGTGGAAGAGCGGTCTGGGTAAATCCTGAAGAGCGGTTGGTTATGCTGGAGGAGTGTCGTGGACTCAAAACACCAGACAACGGCATTGTGTGGACGAGCGGCTGGACTAAAGATTATCCACATCAAACATGATGGGGGAGGTGCGCCGTGAGCTCAAAGTACCTACTATTGGCGATATGTGGACGAGCACTCGTAGACTGAAAACCACAAGAGTCCACATATATGCTGGAGCAGCATATCGGACTTAAAATCTCCCACGCATAGAGCATGCGGGGGATCGACTGGGTTTTAATATTCACGACCATCACTTCCATGCTGGAGCTGCGTCCTGGACTCAAATCATGCAAGCGAACAGATGATGTGGAGGTCTCTTGAGCTAAAACTGTGCGCACTCGTCTAAATGGAAGGAGCTGAAATTCAAAATCTGGCATTCTGTCCACCATGTGAAGGGTATGGTTGGGACAAAAAAGCTATTTATGAAGGGTGCATGAGAGGTGCGGCTGCGGGCAGGAAGCTTGCACACATATCTGTCATGCGGAGAAGTACGGTGAACTTAAAAGCGGCATACAGTACCCCTCATGTGGAGGAGCAATATTGGCCCGAAAATAACACTCTTTACGAACATGTGAAACCGGAGTGGACGAACAAATACTCAAACCTGATGCCTTATGCTGGGCGCAGCGTGGTGTACAAATCTCCTCCTCGAAAGATGATGTGCTGCGATACCCTTGCACCAAAATTCAATTGGTGAAAGACTATGGGGGATGCCGCTAGACGGTATAAATTCTACCTGAGCTTCAACGTCTGTCTCCCATATCTACGAGGAGGAATTGTGGGCGACTAAAATGGGATCCCTACACAGCCTATGCTGTTGGATGAAATGCGCGCTGGACAAGGCATATGTGTGGAGGAGCACTGCTGGACTAAAATCGGCGCAAGACAAGTTCTATGAGGAGGATCTCGGAGGACTACAAAGGCATACATGAAGGAATAACGGGGAAGTGCTGAGGTCGAATAAAATGACCGGTACTGGATTGGAACAGGGTTGTTAAAAATAAAATTATCGTTTCGTAAACAATAAATTATCGTATTAAGCGATATTATTAAATAATTTAACGCACGCACTACCTTTCTACGTGAAAATTAATCTCTTATCGTATAAAAGCTATTTTCTCTATTACTATGGCTTTAGAAGATATCTCTTAGATCTTTCTTAACTCTTTTAAATTACTTAAAGTTTCTAGCAGCTGTTAAGATCCCGAAGAGATAGCTAATCTCTAAGGGGCTAAGGTTGGTTCTCGGGCAGGAATACTGGTAGGACAGGAGAGGGTCGTAGTGATAGCTTGCGCTTGTCACTGGGGCGTTAGTATCGAAGGTGTGTATAGCATAATCAAATCAACAAGGTTGCTTACTCAGATCCAAACGATAGATTAATAAACAGGTTGAACACGAATGCCATAAGGGTATTCGTGTGGGTTTATATACAAGGGGGGGTAAACCTTACCGTCCATCTCTCTTGTTACCGTCCCTAGATTCCGATGGATGGTCGCGCCGTCCATGGATGGTGCACCTTCCACAATCTTGGCAGGATGGTATATCTTGGCTGGATGGTATGTCACGTGACTTCGGTTACGCGACCCCGCCGAGTGTCACTTCCACTGAGGCCCGTTGGTCCTCCGCGTTCCATACATGTTCAGATCCTAACAGCAGCATAAGTTTAAAAAATACGTCTAGTATCTATTAATACTATTGTAATATATTAAAAGACAAGTTAACTATCACGAGAGCAACAAGTATAGGTATCTTAACTAAGGTAAGCTAGATTAATAATACTACGTTTAATATCTACGTGTAGGTACAAGACGTTAGATAAGGAGTAAAGGTCTTCTCCCCCTATTTAGCGTGGATCTATCTATCTCGCTTAGTCTAAACGCTAATACCTAAATGGCTAGCGTCGTGTCTAACTAATTAGAAGTAAGCTTTAGGCCTAGGCTATTAGACCTTTAGGGCCTAGACTATTACACCTTTAGCTTTTAAAATATAAGTTTAGAGGCAAAAGTCTATATATTAACGTACTATTATTAATAGTACGTCTAAACTTTTAGGTTATTTAAAAAGTTATTATAATAGTAGGTCCTTTTCTTCTTATAGTCTAAGCTTACAAGAGTCTATATAAGTGTCTAGTTTATTATTATTTTAGATAGTTTATCAGTCTATTTATTTAGATTCTTTACGTTTAGGTAGTTCTAATAGTACTTCTTTATAATAGTAGAGTTAGCGAACTTTGTTACTAGTTTTTATTATATATTATTATATTTAGTTTATTTAATTAGGTATTCGTGTTACTTTTTTATTAGTTAAAACAAAGATTAACTGTCCTTTTAATAAAGTACTTTAGCTCTATATTAATTATAACTAGTTTAGATAGCTTTATCTACTATTTTAGTAAATAAGTATTATGTAGCTCTGCTAGTAAGAGCAAGTTTATATAAAATATAAAGTATATCTTTATTAAATTAGGTAGCTCTAGCCTATAGGCGTGTGTAGAGACTATTATACCAATTCTATATAGGCTAACGTTCTTTTAGTCTAGCTTCTTAGAATATTATTAGGTCCTTAAGTTTTTCGCGTTTAGCTATACGTAATTACCTATCTAATAGGTAAGTGCTAACTATTATATATAATTTACGTACTTTTAGTGTAAAGCTTACACCTAAGTTAGTTTTTTATAAATAAGGTTTATTACATCCTATATCTTTTTTACTATATAATTAATTATAATTATATTAAGTCTTTATCTATAGCCTCTCTAGGCTTCTCTATAAGGTGACTTAACTTCTATGTAATAATTCTAGTTATAGTAAATTAAGAACGGTAATGCTTAAGTTAACTTTAAAATTATATTATTAGTTTTAAATTATACTAACGTACCCCACAGGCGAGTTGCTCACACGAGCGAGTCGCCCACTTTTGCCAAGACCCCATCAAAATACTATCTCTACACTTATGCTAGCCTAATAATCCTAGTTAGGTGCTTTAAAGGAAGCTTAAGTATAGCTTGCGCTCTAAGCTATTAAATAAAACGTAACTTTCTTAATTTAACGCGCTATAGCTATCTATAGGGTGCCCTAGAAGATACTAGGTAATTAACGCGCTAGATAATCTTTACGCGTTAATACTATACCTAATTTATAAAATCTAGACTAAAATAAAGAGAAGGTAATTATTAAGTATATACTTAACTTAATTACGCGAGGATTTCCCCCTTAGCTTATAGCTATAGCTAATATAGCTAATTCTCTATGCGCTGAGCGTAATTTAGACTAAGTTAGTATAAACTAGCTTAGTACGTTTGTAAAGCGCTAGGATAAGCTTATAATAAAGTTTAATTATAAGTATAACTATAAAAGAGCTCTCTGTGAGGATTCTAGGTTAATATAGGGCTGGTTCGATCTGGTAGCTAATATCAAAGCCAAGTATGGTATCTAGGATAATAACACATACAACTTTAATAAGGCAGGCTTTATAATAGGCTAAATATCTACCGTACTAGTTATTATAGCTTTAAAAAAATAAGGATAACCTAAGTTAGTTTAATAAGGTAATTAGGAGTAAATAACACTTATCTAAGATATTAATACTAAAGGATAGGTAATCCCGCCTTTTATTATTATAAAGGCGCGCTAATATCTATTATATTAGTATAAATTAGGTAATCTACCCTACGATTAGGTTATTATAGTCTCTAAGAATGGCTAGATAACTAATAAGCTTAGTCTTAATTAGTTAAGGAACTTTAATAAGCATATAAAGAGGAAGGTAATTAGTAGCTACTAATTACTTATTATTAATAGCTATAAGAGCTATAACTAGCTCGAATTTTAGCAATACTATAAGAATAATAGGATTATTACTCTCTATATGCCTCTACACTTATCGCACCTCTTATAGCTACTTAATATTAGGTGTTTTATGCCGCTAAAGAAGGCGTATAGGCGCTAAGCTAAATAGCTTATAAGGAACTATATTACGTATATTACTAAACTAAAGTTCTTACCCTACTTTAAGCGCGCCTTTAATGCGGTAATTACTCTTAGTAATATTTAAGAAGGGTTCTAAGGCGCTAAATTAGTCTTATTTACGCTAAAATAGATTATATTATACCTTAATATAAAGTTACGCACTCTATTACTACTACTACCTAATAATAGTCCCTAGTAGTTATAAACCCCTAGCAATGCCCTAGAATTAGGATTATAATTAATACTTATAAAGTTAAGAATTTAAAGGCATATAAATAGCTTATTAATATTTATAGTTAAGGCGTTTAAAAAGATCTTAAAGGAGGCGGCAATTATTACGCATAAGCTAGTATTAGTATAATAAAAGATAGCTAAGCTTAAGATAGTAAATAAGGCTACTACACGACGTAAATTATATAAAAAAAAGTAGATTTAGGCAAAAGGGACCTTAATAATTAATAACAGCGCTTGTCTAAGTGCTCTAGGGGACTTTAGGGCGCATAGTAATAGGAAGAAGGCAAAGAAGCAGGTG
This sequence comes from Bimuria novae-zelandiae CBS 107.79, assembly GCA_010015655.1. Classification (NCBI taxonomy): domain Eukaryota; kingdom Fungi; phylum Ascomycota; class Dothideomycetes; order Pleosporales; family Didymosphaeriaceae; genus Bimuria; species Bimuria novae-zelandiae. The sequence continues at coordinate 410,650 of ML976705.1, read as the reverse complement.
CGCGCTAAGGTAGGTAAACTATCTTAAAGACGCTATAAACTATGCTAATAAGCTAGGCATAACGCGCGAACATGTAAGAAAACTATAAAAGTTAACTTTAAGTAGTATTTTATATAATTTTATATTAAATAGAGCCAATTCGCGCCATTTTGTACTATAATAGGTGTGGTTTTGGTGAGGTCTTGGCAAAAGTGGGCGACTCGCCCGTGTGGGCGACTCGCCTGTGGGGTACGTTATAAGTAACTATTATACCTAATTATCTTAAGCGTAGTTTATATACGCTTATAGCACCTATTCTATAGCTACGTTAGCGTTCTCTATCTATCTATCTATCTCTAAGTAATACGCTAAGGATAGTAGTGTTATAATCTTTAACTAGCTATAAAATTTAGTCTAGAACGCTAATATAAATTAGGTATCTTAATTAGATAATATTGTTATAGGAAAGCTATAATTAGTCTATACCTATTATAAAAAGAGCTACGCAGTCTCTAGTGTAGTAATATTTTTATATAGTATTATATATTAATACTTAATTAGCCTGTTAACTACTACTATAATATTCTTGTGTCCTTCTAAATCTAGCAGGTTTACTATAAAGTCTATTAAAATATACTACTAGCGTTGTTCTGCGATAGGTAAGGGCTTTAAGAGACTATAATATTTATTTCTAGACAACTTTGCTTTGCGACAGGTGTGGCAACAGGCCACATATGTTACGATCCAGAAGTCGACGGCGGGACGACGGGCCTTATGACGGCACTCGGGCCCCACCTCGAGCTTACGTAATGTCACAGGCTGTTTCAGACGCCAAGACCATGGGACATCATGGGACCACGTGACCTCGGTCACGTGACGTCCCAGAGAATCCCATGGGATCCCACGACACCAGGATATGGGACATCGTGGGATTCTATGGGACAAGGAGGATATATATATATGGGACGGATTTCCTTTATACACTCCTTATAGTTAACTTATATATCTTCTGTGCGAGTACGTTCTTCTATATAGACTAATAGTTATCTTACCTTATTATAAAATTAAATTATCTAGCCTCGCGCTAAGTGTCGCATTAACTCGTACTATTAAATAATCCGTGAAGCACCACGATACCTTACCGCCCTAATCCGGATCGGAACAAGGTGTGAGCGCCTCATAATAACATATCGCTTTACTATTTCAAACATCCTAGGCTAGTAGTACTCTCTCTATAGGATTTCCAAAGTTTTGCCTCTGCCTAGGTGGCCACCTACAGGAGAGTCACGAATGTGGCAAAGGGGCTTAATTTTTAGTTTATTATAGTCTAGTATTATTATCTAATCGCGATAGTATATATAAATATTTTTATTTTATACTTATTAAGCGTAACGTTTTTTAATTTATAAGCTCTACTTTATAAGAGCTATAACGTCTTACTAAGTAGTTTATCTTTAAGATATTCTTTATTAATAATTTATATAATTAATTAATCTATCTTTATAAGGCGTATCTTTATAGCGGGTTTAAAATGTTTTAGGCGTAATATTATTTAGTTCTACGTTACTCTAGCTTCTTTTTATACTATAATATTTTATAATTATTAAATAAGCGCGTCTGGCTTCTCGCCTTATTTATTAAGTTAATAAGTAATTTTAAACTAAAATCAGGATAGGTACTCTAACTATTTAGCCTAGTAATAGCTTAATTATTTTATTATAGCAAAGTACTAACGTGGTTTACCACCGAGCGGGCCAACCCCACCGAGCGGGCCAACTTTGCTAAATGCAGCCCACCTCTAGCTTATACCACAATGCTATCACAACATAACGCGCAATAACCTTATACTAAAAGCGCACTATAGCTTACTATCTAAGCTATAATTAAAGATCGCGATAAGAGTAAAAGACACGTTATTATAGCCTTTAGCGTGCCTTAAATAATAGTATAACGACGACGCTAAGGAGCCCTCTCTCGACGCAATCGCGAGCCTAACTTAAAGAAGCTAACTAAGCTAGAGGAGGAGGCTCTAGTCTAACGTATACTTAAGCTTAACTAGCGAGGAATAGGTGCAATAAGGGATATAGTTTAAGATATAGCTAATAATCTACTTGCTAAGCGCGGTAGATAGCCTATTAGTAAGTACTAGGTAGACAGGCTTAAGACGCGTACGCCAGAAATTAAGCTTTAAAGGAGCTATTTATATAATTGTTAGCAAGCCCTAAATAAAGATCTATGTATTATAACGCCCTAGTTTAAGCTAGTTGCTAATACTAAGGCTAAGTACGGTATCGCTAATAACGACACGTACAACTTCGACGAGACAGGCTTTATAATAGGGGTAATATAGGGTTAGATAGTCTTTACAGGCTCTGAGAAGCGAAGTAACCTAAAGAAGATTTAACCTAGTAACCGTAGGTAGGTTACTAATATCTAAGGTGTTAGCGCTAAAGGCTAGGCTCTGCTACCCTTTCTTATCTTTCCTAATAAGATTCTAATTACGTCCTAGTTCTACAATCTACCCTAAGACTAGGTTATTAAAGTTAGTTCTAATAGCTAGACGTTAAATAAGCTTAGTCTTGCCTAGCTAAGGCACTTTAATACCTATACTAAGGCGCGTAGTTTAGGTGCACACTAGCTACTAATTATAGATAATTACAAGAGCTACTACTCACACGAATTCTATAAATACTGTAAGGAACAGAAGATTATTATTCTCTGTATGCCTCCACACTTATCACAACTCTTATAGCCACTTAATATAGGTTGTTTTTCGCCTTTAAAGCGGGCGTATAGTAATAAGATTAGTAGCTTAGCACGGTACGGCACTAAGCAAATTAAGAAAAAGGCCTTTCTACTAGCCTTTAAAGTAGCTTTTAAAAAAGTAATAATAAAGGCGAACATCTGCGCAGGCTTTAGAGGCGCTAGATTAGTCCTACACGACCTAAAGGCGGTGTTATTAAGACTTAATGTAGTTCTTTATACGCTAACTCCACCTAACGTAAAGGACACCCTATAAGAATTAAAAACACTAAGTAACCTCCGCGAGATAGAGGCTTAGTTAACGCTAGTTTATAAGTATATATAGAAGTATAAAGATTTACTAGTTTCTCCGCTTCTTAGAGCTATTAAGTAGCTTAACAAAGGTGTTACATTAATAGGGCACGAAACAGTGTTAATATAATAAAAAATAGCAGGGCTTTGCAAGGTAGTAGAGATAGTAATAAAGGTAAAAAGTTAAAAAAGGAAGTATATTTAGGCAGCTAAGACACTTATAGTAAGAGAGGTAGTCGATTTAATAGCTAAAAAGGATAGTAGTAGGCAAAAGGAGGGTAAAGAGTCTGCAAAGAGGGTGCGTGGGCAGAGGCGCTGCGGACGTTACGGCGAAGCTGGCCACAACGCTCGCACCTGCGCAGTAGAAATTATAGATGCATCTAATAGCGATAAGTCTGAATAGTATTTCTATGTTCTGCGAATTATAGTAAATTGTAGTGGTGTTGTAGGAGGCGCTTCGCAATAGACTGACTTTTAAAAAGTGGCCCGCTCGGTGGGGTTGGCCCGCTCGGTGGTGAACCACGTTATAGGTTCTTATAGTTACTAAGTACGTTAATTGAGAAAGCTATCCCTTTTAACTTAAGTTATTATTACTTAAAGTAGTAGACTATTGCGAGTAGTTCTTTATTATAAATCTTATATTTATTTTTATAGGGCTTATCCTTTTAGAGTAATAAGCTACTAATTATAATTTTCTATTCTTATTCTTCTAAGATAGTAATTTAGCTATAACGTAGTTAGAGGCGTTAGCCTCTACTATAATTAGTAGTTTTAAGTTAAAATAGCATAGTATAGGAGTACTTATAAAAGTAGCCTTTAGCTAATTAAACGCGTCCTAATAGGCGCTATTAAAGTAAAATATTTAATTTTTTATAGTTAGGTTTATAAGTAGCAAAGCTTATTTTAAGAAATCTAGTATAAATTAATAATAGAAGTTTATAAAACCTAGAAAGGCGTGTATATTATTTACGTTCTATAGATACTCCTAGTCTTATATTGCTTCTACCTTCTTAGGGTCTACCTAGATGCCGCCTGTAGTGATCACGTACCTTAGGTACGTAATTTAAGTCTAATAGAATTTGCACTTACTAATGTCTAGCTATAAGCCTACTTCTTTTATAGCTTTAAGCACCATCCGTACGTCTTAGTAGTATTTTAATAGAGACTCGCTATATATTAGGATATTATTAATATATGCTATATAGAATATATCTTAGTAAGGTTATAGGATATTATTTACGTAGTGCTAGAACGTGCTTAATGTATTAACTAGTCTAAAAGGTATAATAAGGTATTTAAATAGGCTATATCTTATATAAAAGGCTATTAGCTATTCGTCTCCCTTTGCTATTTATAGCTTATTAAAGGTAGTAATAATATCAAGTTTTATATAGTACCTTATCTTGATTAGATAGCATAGCGTCTTCTAAAGTTAAGAAATTAGGTATTAGGTTTTAACTATTAGCGCGTTAAGCGCTCTATAGTTAATATAAAATTTTAATCTTCTACTTAGCTTTTTTACAAAGATTATTAGTAAGGTAATAAGTAACTTACTAGCTTATATAAAGCCCTTTTTTAGGTACTTAGTTAGGTACTTCCTTAGTACCTTTAGTTTATAACATACTATATAAGGGACTAAATCTAGGCTACTTACCCTCTTAAATCTTAATCTTTAAGTTATATAGTTAATATTTAGGTAATTAGTCTACTTCCTTACGCAAGAAAACGTATTACAGGTTATAGTATTTAGGTAGTACCTTAATAGCTAGGTTAAATTTTGTCTTTTATACTAGCGCCTTATTAATATTTACTATTAATAGTATAAAGATATTATATCCTTAGCGTTTTACTAATTTTAGTAAGGGAACTACTCTAATTATATATATATTAAGCTTTAGTGCTATAGCGTAAGAAACGCTATCTTTTAGTTTATTCTCTTAAAGTAATTTATCTATCGCGAGTATCTTATTAATCGTAAGAACTTTGCCTAGTCTGCCTATAAGTATTAGTTTAGGCTCCTATAGCTAGCGGCGTAGCCTTTTATACTAGTTATTATGTTGCGCTTTTAACCTAAGTAGGAGAATAGTACGTTGCTAACACCTAGTTATTATTATTATAAGTTAAAGATCTAATTTAGTACTAGGAATCTATTTTATACTACTTGCTATAGTATAGCCTAGATCTATAATTAAATCTAAGATTAAGTTAATATCTAGTCTAAAGGCTTTATTATTGCTAAGTATTCTATTCGTACGCAGGCAACGGTTCTAGTAGTATTTAACTATAAACTTTAGCTATTTTATATTATAGTTAAGCCTTATATAATGCTTATACATCTAGGGCTGTTTAAGGATTAACTAATATTAACTTATAATTATTATATAGAGCTTAATTTACTTTACGTAATTCTAATAAAAAAGGCGTATACTAGCTATATACGTAGTCTATCTATTCTTTAGTTATTTTTTATTAAATTTAGTAAGTTATATACTATAAAGTAATAATTATAGATATAGTTTTAGGTTGCGCGCAAGGTCTTAATAGATAAACCTAAGTTTTATAGTTTTAGTATTAGCTAGAGTAGTTACTACCTGCTTAACGCTACCTTACTAAATAGTATAAAAAATATTAATTTATTTCTCTTAGATTTTACTTAATAAAGTAGTTTATAAATCTATCGAAACTTGTATCTAGCGTAGTCTTATTAAGTAACTTATTTCTAAAACTGTACTTTTCTTAGTAGGAAGTATTAGCGCGATTAAGATTAAGAGGATTATAAAAATTAAAAGCTAGTTACTAAGAACATGTTAGATCCTTGTCTAAAGGACAATAACTATCTATTTAGGCTCCTTAACTCTATAGCTTGTATCTTTATTCTCTTCATTAGACAATTCCTTGCGATATATCTATATACCTTATAATTAAAGTAAAATATATTCTTTTAATAGTAGTCTTTCTTCTTATTAGATAGCTAGATACCTAAGGTATTTATCTCTATACCGTTTTGGTCTCGTAGACGTCTCGGCGACGAGTCTCTACGCGTATATAGCTAGTAGCGGGAACGCATAGACAGGCACTAAAAGTTATTATTATATTATAAAATAAAGTTAGCGTAATTATTAATATCAGATAGGTTTTAAGCTCCTACTATTACGTAATAAAGGTTATTTAATAGTAATTAACATAAGGTATTAATCTATGCTTTTTTATTAAGCTAAGTATCTATAATAAAATATGTAAATTTTATAAAGTAGCTTAGGAAGGATTGCTTTCCTTATTTTAAATTATTAAGTTTACTCTAGGCTAATAAAGTTTTATTAGGGTTATTACATATAGCGTAGAGGAAGACGATTAGCGTCTTTATAATAGTAATATTAGATTTAATTTGTAGGGTAGTAAGCGTAGCTAGGTTATAGTCTAATTATAAGTAGGCGTATATTAGTTTAGCGCGTTTAGTAAGGTAATAATGTACGTTGCCCTCTAGCTTCATATATAATTAAGAGATAAATAAAGGGAGTTTCTTTTTTTTCTATAAACGTAGGAGGATTAGGTAGTTTATCGCTTAAATAGATAGTTTTTATAGTTATTAAGCTATTACTAGATAGTATTATAGAGGGCTCTAACGTCTCCTTAGTAAGGGTTAACGTAGGGAAGTTAGTAAAGTAAATAGACTTCTTTAGCAGGATAAGCTCCTTGCGTAGAGTTTTATATTAGCTTAATACTAGGCCTATATCTATTAGAGAGACTATTAAAAGGACTCCTATCAAGCCTACTAGGCCTGTTAGAAGGTTTCTTGCAGTATCTTAATTTATTTTATTATTATTTATTTTATTAAGATTTGGTCTACCTAATTAGTTATATTAATTAGTGTTAATCTAATATAATATTATAAAAACAACGTGTAGAAGTATTCTAGACCTAGGTAGGCTAGATTAATATACTTATTTAGTGTCTACGTATAGATATAAGACGTTAGATAAGGAGAAAAGGTCTTCTCCCCCCTATCCAGGCGTAGATCTATCTATCCCGCTTAGTCTAGGTGCTAGTACCTAGATGGCTAGCGTCGTGTCTAACTAATTAGAAGCAAGCTTCGGGGTCTAGACTATTAAATCTTTAGGGCTAAGGCTATTAGACCTTTAGTTCCCTAAGTATAAGTTTAGAGGTAGAAGTCTATATACTAACGTACTATTATTAATAGTACGTCTAGGCTGTTAGGTTGCCTAGGAGATTACCGTAACACCTAGTATATATTTACGCTAATAGATTAGCTCTACTACTAAGCCTTATCTATAAGCCGCTAACAAGGGTACCTAATTAAGCTAGGTAGCTAGGTAGAGAATATTAAGGCAGGATATTATAAAGTGTTTTTTTACTTTATTATCCTCTAGCTAGGTAAATAATAATATTAGACTTACTTAGCTTAAGTGTTACGATCTCAGATAATTCAGGAACGAAATTACCAGGCAATAACGGGACAAGGGTAATTACTAGCGACATCGCAATGCGATGAGCGCACAGTGAGGCGCAGGGCAGCTTAGGTTAGTAGCCACGTGACTTGCACCCGACAGTCTTAGTAGAGATAGCCCTGTCTCCGACGTCTCTAGCGAAGACAACAGAGACAAGGAAGGAATCAGATAATAGTAAGGGCTAGAAAGACTAGTATATAGTATAATGGTTTCCCTATGTCTTTCCTGCTCCTCGTAGTTAACTCTTATACGTTACGAGTATATCTTCTATAATAAATTAGTAAACCTCTTAATTAGTTATTTTATAGTTTTATTATAGGATTAGATTATTTATAAGGCCCTAGTATTACTACTATTACTTTTAACTACTAAATATTTGTAAGGCGCTTTACCCTTAACCTATCCTTGTAACAGGAACAATCGCTCGTCGACACGAGAACCCTTGGCCAGTCAAGACAGGATTCGAGATCATCCGAAAACCGACACTCATCCGTATCGGACCAATTTCGGATCTAT
>ML976705.1:301537-400485 GCA_010015655.1 Bimuria novae-zelandiae CBS 107.79 | reverse complement strand
GATTTCTTCAATTGCCTTGTCAATTGGATCCATATTGGCTGAGTTATGGGTGGGTGAAGGATTGGGTGGAAAATGCGGGGGTGCGCCATTTGCCGAACCGCGCCAAGTGCTGAACCAACATGTTATGCCTCTGTTAAGAGATACGCCAACATCGATCCTTTAAGTGACCTGCGCCGATACAATCCTTTCCTAATTAAGAATAGGTTTAGGTACGTATTATCCTTATAATACTTTAACTACCTAAAGGTCTAAGATAATATAATAATACTATTAAGCACTACTAGCTTAAAGGCCCTAATAAAAAGTAGTACTTTTAAGCTAACTATAAACTTAATAATATTACTAGCTAACTAAGCTAATAGCTTACGTTCTAGCTATTATAACTATAAGAAGAATATCCTTTAAGGTCTCTAAGGTCTATAAAGGTAAAAGAAAAGGACTTAAGGCGTTTTTTTATAAATATAAAACTATATTACTAATATTGTTACGACTACAAGGACCAAAAGAAGGAAGCCAGGTAATTACGCCAAGGAAGTAATTATTAACGGGATAATAGAAATAACGAAACACAAAGAGGCGCGGGGCAGCTTATGTCAGCAGTCGCGTGATAAAGTCCCGCATAAAAGGAAGTCCCATGGGACTACCAGAGTCCCTAGGACTACGGAGTCTTGGCGGGACTATAAGGAGGAAACAGACTAGTATATAGTGTAATAATTCTCCTATGTTATTTCTCTCCTTGTAGTTAACTTACATATCTTCTGTGCGAGTACGTTCTCCTATATAGACTAATAGTTATTTTACTTTATTATAAGATTAGATTATCTAGCCGCGCTAAGTGTCGCATTAACTTATACTACTAAATAATCTATAAAGCACTACGATACCTTACTGCCTTAACTTAGACTAGACTAAGGTATAAGAGCCTTATAACACTTTAACTACCCTATAGTATAATAGCAGGACCTAGTTCGACCACCGCAGCTCTAGCATCTAAGGAAAAGATCTTAAGAGAAATAGTTATTAAATAAGCGGCTTAGATAGCCTAGTTACAGGAAATTATTAACTAGATAAGCGAAAAGATAAGCTAATAGGAAAATGTAAAGTATTAACTAAAGGTCCCAAAGCCTAAACCCTATTCTAGAAAGGGCCACCTAGGAACGTTCCTAACCCAGATAGAACTATTTATCCGCTACAACCTAGGAAAGTTTAACATAGAACAAGATAAAATCCTAGTTACCTATATAAACATGCAAGATAAGGTAGCTATATAGGCTAGACTAATAATTAATAACTTCCTCGAGAATAGTAAAGTAGAGGATTATAACTTAGACGCTACTAAGGACGCCTTTAAGGACTAGGAGTCCTTTCGCAAGGCCATAAAAGGAATATTTAGCACTATTAATAAGGGATATTAAGCTAAACCACGCCTCCAGCGCCTGCGCTAGGAAAAATCGATAGTACTCTATACGCTAGAGTTTAAATAGATCGTAGTAGAACTTAACGAATAGGGGGAAGCCCTACTTATAATTGCCTACTATAATAGACTAAAAGAATTAGTTAAAGACAAATTAGTTCACCAAGGAAAAGCAGACGACCTAGAAGAACTTATTAATAATATAATTAAAGTAGATAATTACTTATACGAACGCAAGCTAAAAAAGCAGCATAGTACTAGGCTACTTACTAGAAAAGAGAATTAATCTAGGCCCGCAGGAAGAGACCAGGACGGAGATGTTATTATAACTAATAAAGCCTAATGGTATAAAAAGAAAAACGGCAAGGGAAAACAGCTATATAGACTAAAGAAGAGTTACTAGGGCAAGAACGGCATCTTATAAAAAGAATAAGAATAGAGGTTTAAAGATAAAGCCTGCCTCTAATATAGTAAATAAGACCACTTCGCTAAAGACTACAATAGTTAGGAAACTAAGGTTAATACGACTAATCTCCTACAAGCAGCCATAGCCACCCTCACGCCAGCAGAAGCCGACGAAGTAGATCTTACGCAGGAGATCCTAGAGCTAATAGAAGAGGAAGAGGAACGAAAGACCCTTCCTAAGTACTAGATCTTCCAAAGACTGGCTGACGACACCTACTAGATGTGCAGCAGTGCGCTACATCAATTGTCTTAGTGTAAGGCAAAAGTGATCGTCCAAGGGGCACACGCATGGGACGCCTACTAGTTAGCAGAAAAACTACAAGGGCGCCTAAAGCAATACCTACGCTAGATCACGATACAGGAACGACATGAATACGCCAAGTGGTGGCAATGCACGCGCAAAGGATACCAACAACACTCTAAGGCTAGAGTTAGGGCCTCCTATTTTCTAGGAGGTTCGGAACACTATAGGCTAAAGCAGAGCTAGTGCAGCGTGCCTAATAATTACTATAAGCACTTTTTAGCCTATTAGGCTAAGCACTATAAATAGAATAGTTAGCATTAATATTTTAATATTACTTACGAGGTACATAGGTAATAAAAGTTTAAAATAGGCTAGTTCCCTTAGGGCTTAGACCCTTGCAACACTAGCACGATAATAGGGAGTACGTAGCTAAGAAGAGACGCAGACTACTTATTAATTAGGTAAAAGTAATACAACTTACAGTGCTTCGCACACCTAAGCCTATAAGAAGAAGCAGCTTCTTTAGACAACTGCCCAGGGCACAACGTATTAGCCCAGAACGAGTGCCTTACTCCAAACTACCCGCAACATGAGATACCGGGAGTATACGAACCCGATAGGATTAGAGAAACCTATGCACTATATTAACAGCGATATAAGTAGTACTAAATTAAGGAAGTCTTAAAGCTAGCACGACTTAAAGGTTAGATTTAAGAGGCAGAGGCCTTATAGGGGGTCTAAAACGAGTCCGAAGACTTAAAAAACTAAATTATTATTAGGTAATAAGCTATACTAGTAATAGTGTAATTATTATAGCTTATTAAGTAGATACTTATAGAGTTAAGAAGCGCTTAATTAAAGACATTATAGTGCATAGACATCGTGTTATAGCACTAATTAACCCAGGGGCAAACGCGTGTCTGATCGCCCTATAAGTAGTTAAGAAATATAATATGCTATATCGCAATAAAAGGATACCGCTGTAAATAGGACTCGCGGACGGGACCTAATCGTAAGGATATAGTAACGGTTAGCTACGCCTTAAGACGGCGCTAGTATAAGTTAATATAGTAGGCCTAGAGAGCTAACATGTTTTTACAATTGCAAAGATAGGAGATATTAAAGCCATCGTAAGATATAAATAGCTAGAGTAATACAATCTACAGATAAACTAGATTAAATAAATAAACTTTCCCTAAAGACCACTAGCAATAGCTTAGGAAAGCCCTAGTAGAAGGGAAACTCTACGAAAACCTTAGGCAAGGAAGGAGAGCCAACTATCTAAAATATAAGAAATATTAGTATACAAGATAGACAGGATCTTAAAGCAACACCTAGGACAAGTGCACTATATATAGGTCTAAGAGACTAAAATAGTCCTAGACAACCCTAGTCTATTAGAAGAATATAAGGAATTCGCAGACCTATTTAAGGAATACAACGAGACTATTCTACCTAAATATAAGGAATAGGATTATAAGATACCATTAATAAAAGGAGCTAAGCTATAGCTAGAGCGCCTAAGGCCCCTTACATATAAACAAGAAAAAGAGTTAAAGGAGCTTATCTAGAAGAACCTGCGCTTTAAGAAATAGCAGCCTAGTTAGAGTCCTACGGCCTTCCCTATACTCTTTATTCGCAAGAAGGACGGCAGGCTACGACTCTATATAGATTATAAATAGCTAAACGCTATGACAATTAAGAATCACTACCTATTACTACTAATAACAAAGCTTATAGATAGACTCTAAGGAGCTAAATACTTCACGAAATTTAATGTCTAGGATAGATTCTATAGAATTTAAATTGCGAAAGGGCATAAGTGGAAAACGGCTTTCCGCACGCGATACGGCCTTTTCGAGTATATAATTATGCCTATAGGGCTGACCAACGCACTAGCAACCTTCTAAGAGTTAATAAATTAAGTACTATATAAATACTTAGACGTATTTTACATGGCGTACCTTAACGACATCCTAATATATTTACATAGGACCCTGGAAGAACACAAGGAGCATATACGAAAAGTACTATAAAAGTTACAAGAGTATTAATTACTCCTACACCCTAAGAAATGCGAGTTTCATGTCACTAAGACGGAATATTTGGGATTTGTAATTGTCAGATTTGATAGTGTTCTGTCACTTTGAGATAATGCAATGATGAGAATTTGATGGATGTGATGATTGATTGATGATGTTCGTGTTGTGTCTTGTTCGTGTTCTGTTAGACTGCTACCGAAGTCTTCTTTTCTTGGCGTAGGATTGCCCAGCCACCTTTACACTTTGAGTTTAGTGCAAAGTGCCATGTAATCGGACAGTAATATCCCGAGAAGGTGTTAAAATAGATCTAAAGAAGATCGCGATAATTGTCACGAGTCGTAGGTCGAGGGCCCTCGACGGCCCTAGTCCGCTCTAGACCGGCGCTATCCGGGCCTTCCGCCTATCTACTTCCCTCGCCGCAGCCCTTCTCTTCCCTCTCTAAGGGATCGCCTTAGTACTGTGGATAGACTGAGTCGCCCGTAGTCAGGGCGCTTTTTACAATAATAGAAGAATAGTTACCACTAAAATTAGTAAAGGATATCTAATCCTTCTTAGGCTTTATTAACTTCTATTATAAATTTATTAGGAACTACTTAAAGGTCACCACTCTACTAATAGAACTTACAAAGACAGGGAAATGGCGTCCTCTATAGGAAATAGAGAAGGAAGCTTTTAAATAACTAAAGCGCCTATTCCTAATAGCACCCCTACTATAAATATATAACCCAAAGCGACAACACCATATCTACACAAACGCATTAGACTATGCGTTAGGGGCCGTACTACTATAAAAATGTAATAACTAAAAGTAGAGACCCGTCTTCTATCATGCAAGAAAGCTCTTAGGAGCGGAGCTTAACTATAAAATCCACGATAAGGAATTACTCGCTATTATTAACTACTTTAAATAATAGGAAGCATAGCTTAAGGGAGCTAAGCATTAAATAGAGGTATTTTCTAATTACCTAAATCTAACCCGCTTTATAACGACTAAGAAGCTTAATTAGCGACAGGCTAGATAGTCTAAATAGATAGCGGAATTTAATTTCCGCATTACGCATCTACTAAGAAACGTAAACGCTATAGTAGATATACTTAGTAGATAGTTAGACCTTATAGAAGAAGACAATAGTAGTAACTATATTATAATCTTAACCTACGCGAAGGACAGAACCCTTTACTATAATAAGACATAGCTCGCGCCAGCACTAGAAGTACAGCGCGCGAATCTCGCCTATTACGGGCCAGCTATAAGCGGGATACAGGATTATAATAGGCTTACGAATAAGAATTGCTAAGCGTATAATCTCTACTAAGCTATAAAATTAACGGCACGGGACTATTAAAACTATATCTAAATTAGCGAGCAAATAGCTCCGCTGCTAATTAAAAAACTATATAAAGATAAGAATTAGGGATACCTAAAAATTGCTAAAATAACGCGTTAAATCGCGAACGAATATACCATCCCTAGGCTACGCTAGGCAGTATAGAAGGTTTTAGGCAACTATTTAGCCTATTATAAAAATAAGCCTAAGAGATATAAGCCCTATGGCCTCTTACAGCCACTAAAGCCGCCCCTAAGACCATAGTTAAGCGTAACTATAGACTTTATTATAAAGTTACTAGCATTACTAGCACCAGGGAACAAGGATCCCTACGACTTAATTTTAGTTATAATCTATTAACTTACTAAAGAGTTAAGGTTTGTGCCAATTAGGGAAGCTATGTTAGCAGAAAAACTAGCCTACGTAGTAAAATAAGAACTAATATTACAGGTTAGACAACCTAACAAGTTTATTATAAATAGGGCCAAGATATTCACATTATCGTACTAGACCATATTTATAGCTAAATTAGGGATTAAGCACAAGCTCACGACAAGCTTCTATCCTAAAATAAATAGCTAAACTAAGTAAATAAACTAAACGTTAGAATAATATCTCTAGATGTATGTAAATAAGCTTTAAGATAATTAGGTTAAGCTATTGCCAACAGCCCAGCTAGCATACAATAGCGCAAGATCGGCGACTATGGGGTACTCGCCATATTATGCCAACCATGGATGTGAGCCGACGACTCACCAGGATCTATTAGACATCTAGAGCATTACAAAGAACGCAGCTAATAAAGCTAAACTTATATAGGACCTACATAAGACACTACACAAGAATATCGCGTGGCGTAACAAATAAATAGCGTAATAGGCAAATAAAAAAAGGATTATAAGACTAACCTTTAAAGAGGGGGATAGAGTCCTCCTTTCGCGAAAAAATCTTAAGATAATAAGGCTAAGCAAAAAACTAGATAACTTTTAAAAAGGACTATTTACAATTTAAAAAGTTAAAGGACTAGTTAATTTTAAACTATAGTTACCTATAGATACACGAATCCACCTAGTCTTCCACAAGTTATTATTAGAACCAGCATCACCAAATGCCGAACTAGAAACACAACTCGAACTCGAGGACGAGGAGTACAAGGTCGAAGCCATTAGGGACCTATAAGAAATTAGGCGTCAGTACAAGTATCTAGTGAAATGGGAAGGATGGCCAGAGGACCACAACACATGGGAACCAGTACAAAACCTCACGAACTACAGGACAGCGCTAGAGAGGTTCCACGAGGAACATCTAGAGGCGCCGCGACCAGATTAGCAAGGAACTTAGAGAGGTTAAAAGACGCGAAAGGGTTAAAAGAAATAAATAAGTTAGCCTATAACTAGCCTAAGTTAGCCCCTAAAGGTACGTGTGGCGATAGTTTGCGAATGCTAGCTATACCCTTTAGATCCTCCTCTAGCTACTCTAACGCCTTAATCGCATTAGCTATACGCAGGTTATATTAAGCATACTTACGCTCTTTCTCCTCTACCTCCGCTAATTTATACTCTAAGCGAGTAGCTAGCTCCTTTACACGAAGAAGCTCGAGGCGCTTTTCGCGCTTCTCCTTCTAAACGCGCTCCTAATCCTTCTTAGGAATTTATAAACTACATTTGGCATAGGCTACGAGATAGCCCGCATACTGCCTAAAGGCAGCGTTAATAAAATACTATAACTTCTTCTTTTAATAACGCTTATAACTAGACGCTATCTCTAGGCCCTAAGCTTCTACCTTTTACGTACGGGCACGACGGGTCGCAAGGGACAAACAAAGGGTTCTTAGCATAGTTAGTAAGGCGAGGGGAATTAAGGAGAGGCTATAGCCTGCCTTAAGACGCGGGGAGGACGCACTTTTATAATAATTAGCACCTACGCGCTAACAGTACAGCACAGTAAAGTAAGATATTAAGACGATAACCTTAAAAGGAAGGATAGTGTTACAACTATAAAGACTAAAAGAAGGAAGCTAGATAATTACGCTAAAAAAGTAATTATTAATAAGATAGTAAAAATAATAAAATATAAAGAGGCGTAAGGTAGCTTATGTTAGTAATTGCGTAATAAAGTCCCGCATAAAAGGAAGTCCTATAGGACTACCAGAGTCCTTAGGACTACAGAGTCTTGGCGGGACTACAAGGAGGAAACAGACTAGTATATAGTGTAACAATTCTCCTATGTTGTTTCTCTCTTCGTAGTTAACTTACATATCTTCTGTGCGAGTACGTTCTCCTATATAGACTAATAGTTATCTTACTTTATTATAAGATTAGATTATCTAGCCGCGCTAAGTGTCGCATTAACTTATACTACTAAATAATCTGTAAAGCACCACGATACCTTACCGCCCTAACCTGGACCGGACTAAGGTGTGAGAGCCTCATAACAAATATAATAAGGATATCTTTAAAACTAAGTAGTTTAAGATTCTTATAGGGGCGTGTATATAAAGTGTAAAATAGCTAAGTAGCTTTAACCCCTTATTAAGGATTATTTAGAAAACGAAGATAATATTTTAGAAGATAATAATAGAACTAAGAAGGTATTTAAGGACTAGGTGTCTTTTAAGAAATAGATTTAAATTATATTTAGAAAAGTTAATAAGAAATAATAAGCTAAACGTAAAATATAAAGGCTTAAATAGACTAAATTAACTAGTGCCTATATAGCTAAGTTTAGACGCCTATAGGATAAAATTAATTAAGATAACGCCCTGGGAAACCTATACCACCCACCATGCGGCCCGCCACGCTTCACCTCACCTCAGCCCAGCCTACCCAAACATCTCGCATACTTTCCAACCCCCGCCATCAACACATAGCATCTCAACAACAAATCCCTCTCCCTCCACACCCCCTCCTCACCTACCCCCTTGCTTTCCAAAGCATAAAAGTATGCATCTTCCGCGGGGCATCTCCCTAGCCTATCGTGCCCTATATCAGCCCCTATAGGACCCACCACCCCTGTACCCGCAACAGATTCTCCCAGCCACCGCTATACGTAGCACAAAACTAAACTCCTCTCAACCTCCCCACCGACCCGCGTGCTCTATCAACAAAGAGGCTAGCCCCGATTGGCCTGCCGGCTAAATATCCCATATTACCTCTATACACCCTATTTCTCCTCACCCGTCAACGCTTTTCCCGCCCGAAGATGCGGGCGAGAACGGGCGGGAAGTACCGCAGATGCACACATATATTACACACATACAAGCGTGGAAGGAATAGACTTTTCTATTCTGTTCTATGCAAGGCAGACCCCTTCCTCATGCAGCGCACTCGCAGACGTCGATTTTCACCATACACAGAGAGGTTCGTGAAGATCGATAGGGTGCGGATTCAATTGTATACCTGCCAAAGACCCCAGGAAAACCAGCCCAAGGTATCGTACCAACGCACGATGTACGAGTCCTATAGCCAATAAATGAACGTATATGGTGTACAGCGGACCCATATATCTCTTCCAGTACCATCCAGTAGAACGAATCTGTAAAGCCCAAGAATGCCGAAGCAAATACGCACCCACAAGCACCCCAATACCACTAACACCGCTCACCAAACCTTCCATAAAAAACACATAGCCAACCACCTGTAAGCGTAAACCAAAAAAGTAAAATACCTCTCGCGTAAAGCTGAAAGTTGGCTATTGTATCACTCATCCTGGGGTAACACACCAATGATTGTGGCCCACTTTCACCTTTACACGAGGGAATGGGAAGGATAATAGACGAAACCGCCGTCTACCCAAACGTCGACCGCGTAGCCTGCGGCGGATGCGAGCTCACCGGCACAGTGTGCGAACTACCCCTAAACGTCTGCGAGCTCTCAGCGGTAGCCTACGGTGCGGGCGCATGCTGCATGCGCGCCTCCGGCTGGTGCGACGGCGGCTGCTCTTGCGATTCGTGCTCTGCAGCATCATGGTACTGAGACTCTTGCCCAGAGCGATCGCTTTGACCACCAGGTGTTTGACCCTCATCGTCTGCATGGTCTTCGGCATGGTCCATGTCGATGTCGCCGTCATTCGGGCTCTGCGTCTCAGGCACGCGGCGCTCCTCCGCGTGCTCTCGCTTGATCTCGAGGGGGCGACCACGCGACTCGTCACCGTGGTGGTGATGGTGCTGGTGCTGCGCTGTTCGTGGTTGCGCCGTGTGGTCGCGATTCTCTTCGAAGAGTTTGCGAGCGTAATCGTGGTCTTTGCTGACTTCGTCTACACCACTAGGAAAGATCTTCGACATGACATGAGTATGCTTCTTCTGGCTCTCAGTAAGGTCTTGCCCTCTATGACCATAACGTGTTGGGCTAGGCGTTTCTGTGCTCTGCATGCTCGTAGAGTGATGGAGATTCGAAGGCGTCGGAGTGAAGCCTTGCTCCGAACCCTGATGTTCTTCGTCTTCCTTCCGAGCATGAACCTTGCGCAGGTTAGCAGCTGAGGATTGCGAGCGCATATCGGGACGGCCGTCTTTGCGGATCAGAACACCATCCGCGTTTCGGATTGGCTTGGTTCGTGTCTTCTTTGTGTGAGCGTAAGGATCGATGGGAAAGCCCACCCCTAGGCCAGCAGTAACACCCTGTAAGCCGAGACTTACAGAACGGCCACCACTAGACCCAGGTCGTCTCCCGCGCCCACCACTACCGCCACTTCCACGACGGACGATGCCTCTGCTCGAACGTGCTACGTTGTAGTACCCATCAGGGCTGATTTGTGAGTCGGGAACGCCATGCCAATCGTCCCTCTCCCATTCAGGTGTGCCGAGAGGGTGGGCGTATTGAGGGGGCATACTCTTCCGGACACGGCCACCACGGCTTCCTGGGCCTCCACCGCGACCGCGTCCACGGGGGGTGCGAACTTCCGCCCCGATGCGTTGAGACTCGGGCCGCCAACTATCCTCAGATGGCGCATCTTGCGTCCCATACGGGATAAAATGATGTTGCGACGCTAGAGTAGAATGAGGAATGGACCCGGCTGGTGTGCTTTGAGCAGGCATTGTGTGCCGATGCGTCTGCATGCGAGCCGCATCTGAATCGTCTGGGTCCATGTGCTCAAAGGCGTATGCGTGTTGACTTTGGGTTCCGGGAACAAGTTTGGGGCGCTTGTCAGGAGATCCGATTGACGGTGCGGCAGAGTCTTGCGGACTATTTGTGCCGGTGGCATGTGTGCGCTTGACGCCGGCATTGACTGTAGCCCAGCCATTATGGGTTTGAGGAGGCTCAGGTCTCTGTGAGGTGTCAGGTGTTACTGCAGCGGACTGGCTACCCTGCGATTGAAAGGACTGAGTCCGTTGAGAAGGGACAGGGATGTCAATCTGTGGCACTTGGTTCGGTACTACACGGTGAGGAGCAGCGGCAGGTGGATGTACTGGTCGCACAGGAGCTGCTCGTGGCGAGGCATTCTGAGATGTTGGTACCTGGGCTGGCAAATCGGCAGCAGCAGCATCCTCAAGACGCTGGATCTTATTTTTCATGATCTCGATGGTGATC
Organism: Bimuria novae-zelandiae CBS 107.79; assembly: GCA_010015655.1. NCBI lineage: Eukaryota > Fungi > Ascomycota > Dothideomycetes > Pleosporales > Didymosphaeriaceae > Bimuria > Bimuria novae-zelandiae. The sequence continues at coordinate 389,467 of ML976705.1, read as the reverse complement.
TTCAACGTCTCGACTTCATTAGTCTTGTGAGACATGACGGCCATCTGCTGTGCCATAAGCTCGAGCGCAGTGTCTTGTCCGCTGATGGGATGCCCAGGTGCCGCAACACCAGCACGAGCCTGGAGTTCGCGCGTGACGTGCACTTCACGAGTAAGCCCTTCGAGCAACTCGCGCACACCCAGCATTTCATGCTGCAGTCTTCCAACAGCCTCGTCGACGCGTCGAATCTCCACGTTCTGTTGATGGAAGTGCGCGGTGAACTCACGGCGCAGATTCTCCCCCTCATGCTGTAGCGTCTCTTCGTAACGCCGCATGTCACGGCTTTGGGCTACAAGAGCACTGCTGTTCTGCGACATCTGCGTCTGGAGGCGTTCAATGGCATCGAGCTGCACCTCCTGAGGCGGTCGAGGGTAAGTTTGGCCATTGGGTCGCTGCTCCGCTGGAGAGTGTGGATGCGATTGAGGCGCACTAGATGGTAGCCGACTGTTGGGGTGGCTAGGTTCTCTAGGGGACTGTCTGGGTGGTGGAGGTGGGGCATACTGGACATCATGACCAGGCTTCACAGCATGCGACGGTGAGGCCAATGGTGGATTGCTTGGTGACTTCTGGGGAGCACCATGCAGCGCCAGTGGCGCTGGCGGCGAACGTGCTGTCTGAGGTGGTGGCAGTGACTGTCTGCTTTGTTCGAAAGGCCGGTGATGGTGTTGGTCGTGATGTTGCTCATAGAGCATGTGGCGCGGTCCAGTCATAGCGGGATGGGGCCGTGAATCGACTTCCATGGCTGGTGTGTGGGTAGTTGCTGGATTGGGCGAGTCCTCGACGGCTAGCGTATCGGGGCTCTGCACTTGAGGCTCAACTGGAATGAAACGGTTAGGGGCGACTTGACATCGCAACTCAATCCTTGAGAGTTTGAAGAGTCCACGGCCGCTGCGAGGAGAGTCAGCAAGAGGTACATCTGCAGGGTGGAGACACGTTTAAATGGTTGTTGTGGTATTAATACCAGCTGCAGCGATATGCATGCAGCATCCCAGTAGGGCAGCGCCACCAGACGCTGAATATGATCTACACCCACGTCTGGGCCGTTCGTCAGACGCAAAGCGAAAAATAAACACTCACCGAAAAGACGCTTTTTCCGGCGGAGTATCGACGACTTGGAAGCCCAGCGGAGTGTCGCAGGCGGCGCACTTGAGCGGGTCAACGGTGCTGACGGACGATCAGTATCAGCAGTGCAAACCTGTCACCCTGCGGGCGTGCGGGTTTAATAGATGATAAACGTATAGTGTGGAAATTGACTAGCAAGAGGGCTAGTGCAGGCGCGCTTAAAAAAAATAAAATACAAGAGGCGCTGATTGGTGCCGGAATAAGCTCATAATGCTAGGGGAATATCGAACGCTCAACTGGGAAAGGGAACTTGTGCGACGAAGTGGATCGGATTGGGGTTAAACGGCAGGATCAAAGCTTACCATCCATTTAATTCGGTGCCTATCGACGCAGTCTTGTGGTGCACCGTCGCCCGGAGCTGCGTGCTGTAGGACCCGACAAGCGTCGGCAGGAAATATGAAGAGGTGACTTGATGGAACGCATTGAACCATTGTCCAGCAAGGGCACCACACTTTCTGCAAAAGCCCGTAGTCGAGCGGTTGACCGGCGACGTCGCGCGTGGCGACGACTCGCTGGGGCTCTCTGCGATCTCAGTCATCTGTCCGTCGTCGTCGTCGTCGTCGCGAGTCCTGTCACTGGTACGACTTTGCGCCATTGGAAGCGTACCATGCACGTAGTTAGACGATGACGCTAGACGATGAGAATAGCAGTTGCTAGGGCAAGGCTGACCTGCGCTGACGAAATCGCAGTTGGAGTCCGCGAATAGCAATCGATGAAGGCGGCTAGGCCACAAATCGGTGAGATCTCGGCGCAACAACGGAATGATAGTCTGCGCTGTAGCGTGTAGGTGATTGAGTGCAGCTAGAGTGTGTCGTAGTAGACGGTTTCAGAACGCATGGCTGACCAACGACTCCGGAGGCAAGACCGACCCTACTTTGTGCCGGCCCCACTTGAAAGAAAAAAGGCAAAAGAAAAGCATTTGCGCGATTTAGTTCAGAAATTAGAAATTAGCAGAGACGAGTTTAGCATTGCGCCGTTTTGGCTTTACCCGTCCCGGACTAGCCGCACTGATGACTATAAGCAGTTGCAATCTGTTACGAAAGGCCGCCTATGTGCAGCCCTACTCACTGTAGCGCCGATCCGTACGTAACCTTGTGTTGCATGCAATGCAAATTTTTCTCTCATCCCAGACCTGGTCTCGGTCACTCGAACTCAACACTCATCTCCATCCCTCTTCTCGTCCACCTCACTCACTCATCCCCCCCTCAGCGATCACTATCTCCTTATCAAACCTTCCCACCGCGCTACCCGCATCCTCTAACCCACTTACATTTTACCACCACCCACAGCACCACTCCCCAGCCTTAGCGCGCCATATAATAGCCTGACTCGGCGCCTCCGGCCCTGCGAAAAAACCTAATATAACCCCACCCATGAGGTGATCGCGCTTTAGTAGAAAATACCCTTTCGCTTACCCTTGCGAGGGCACATCTCGCTAGGGTGATTTACCTACTACCGTCTTTGTGCATAGTACACCTGCATATAGTACTGTAATTGCCACCATCTCATCCGCCCTTCACGAGCTTGATGCTGGGGGAGCTTACTGTGCATATATATATAGGAGAGGTTTTAAATACCTCTCGTGCGACTGCATGCGAGTAGCAAACTTCCCTCTTTCGGCAATTTATACGTTTGAGCATACAAAGATAGCGCTCTTCACATGCAATACCGGCGAAGCGTCCAGCGCCTATGCTGACGGCTTTTTCTGTTCTCTGCAGGTTATGTCCACACAAGGTTACATATCACGAAGGAAATGCATGCTTCTCTCTTCGCCCACGGAACTCAAGTGAATGATTTATACACGATCGCGATCAAAGGACAAATGCGCGATATGGGCCTAACAGCCTTCACGTCCGCCTATGCCGAGCTTTATGATTGCAAAGATAGCCGCTGCGCTCGTATCTAAGGGCCTGTTCGGTGGCCGCAATCTCATTTCGTGATCTCGGACGGTTATGGTAAGGCGCTGGCGTGGAATTTTTTATGCAGCTAGCCACACTAAATATTCTACACCCTTACTTCTAACGTACTAAATTTAAGCTTATATTTAGTAACTGCGTAATCTTATCTTATCTTATTAATATACGTTATTTTATTATTATTATAGTAAGTCTTACTATACTTGCTTAAGATAGATCGTAAGAGCTTTTATAGAGTTAGACGCTAGCCTTATCGCAGACACCTATATAAACTTTAATATCTTTTATATTATTGCTAACGCCTAGGGGTAGCTAAAATTAACGTACCCCACAGGCGAGTCGCCCACACGGGCGAGTCGCCCACTTTTGCCAAGACCCCACTAAAACCACACCTATTATAGCACAAAATGGCGCGAATTAGCTCTATTTAATATAAAATTATATAAAATACTACTTAAAGTTAACTTCTATAGCCTCCTTATATATTTGCGCGTTATACCTAGCTTATTAGCATAGTCTATAGCGTCTTTAAGATAGTTTGCCTATCTTAGCGCGTACCTGCTTCTTTGCCTTCTTCCTATTACTATACGCCCTAAAGTCCCCTAGAGTACTTAGATAAGCGCTGTTATTAATTATTAAGGTCCCTTTTACCTAGATCCGCTTTCTTTTATATAATTTATGTTATGTAGTAGCCCTATTTACTACCTTAAGCTTAGCTATCTTTTATTACGCTAATACTAGCTTATACGTAATAATTACTACCCCCTTTAAAAAAATTTTAAACGCCTTAACTATAAATATTAGTAAGCTATTTATATGCCTTTAAATTCTTAACTTTATAAGTATTAATTATAATCCTAATTCTAGGGCATTGCTAGGGATTTATAACTACTAGGGACTATTATTAGGTAGTAGTAGTAATAGAGTGCGTAACTTTATATTAAGGTATAATATAACCTATTCTAGCGTAAATAGGACTAATCTAGCGCCTTAAAACCCTCCTTAAATATTACTAAAAGTAATTGCCGCATTAAAGGCGCGCTTAAAGTAAGGTAAGAACTCTAGTTTAGTAATATATATAATATAGTTTTTTATAAGCTATTTAGCTTAGCGCTTATACGCCTTTTTTAGCGGCGTAAAATACCTAATATTAAGTGGCTATAGGAGGTGCGATAAGTGTAGAGGTATATAGAAAGTAACAATCCTATTATCCTTGTAGTATTGCTAGAATTTAAGCGAGTTATAGCTCTTATAGCTATTAATAATAAGTAATTAGTAGCTACTAATTACCTTCCTTTTTATATGCTTATTAAAGTGCCTTAACTAGTTAAGACTAAGCTTATTAGTTATTTAGCTATTCTTAGAGACTATAATAACCTAATTATAGGGTAGATTACCTAATTTATACTAGCATAATAGATATTAGCGCGCCTTTATAATAATAAAAGATAGGATTACCTATCCTTTAGTATTAATGCTTTAGATAAGCGTTATTTACTCTTAATTACTTTATTAAACTAACTTAGGTCGTCCTTATTTCTTTAAAGCCATAACGACTAGAGTGGTGGATATCTAACCTATTATAAAGCCTACTTTATTGAAGTTGTATGTGTTATTATCCTGGATACCATACTTGGCTTTAATATTAGCTACTAGATCGAACCAGCCCTATATTAACCTAGAATCCTTACAAAGAGCTCTTTTATAGTTATACTTACGATTAAACTTTGTTATAAGCTTATCCTAGCGCTTTACAAACGTACTAGGCTAGTTTATACTAACTTAGTCTAAATTACGCTTAGCGCGTAGAGAATTAGCTATATTAGCTATAGCTATAAGCTAAGGGGGAAATCCTCGCGTAACTAAGTTAAGTATATACTTAATAATTACCTTCTCTTTATTCTAGTCTAGATTCTATAAGTTAGGTATAGTATTAACGCGTAAAGGTCGTCCGGCGCGTTAATTACCTAGTATCTTCTAAGGCACCCTATAAATAGCTATAGCGCGTTAAATTAAAAAAGTCGCGTTTTATTTAATAGCTTAGAGCGTAAGCTGTACTTAAGCTTCCTTTAAAGCACTTAACTAGGATTATTAGGCTAGCATGAGTGTAGAGATAGTATTTTGATAGGGTCTTGGCAAAAGTGGGCAACTCGCTCGTGTGGGCAACTCGCCTGTGGGGTACGTTATAGTTTTTAAATATTGCAAATAGTAGAGACGCTCTTAACGTTACTAGTTAAAGGTAAAGGACTATAGCTAGCGTGCTAATACTAGTTATAAAGCCTCCGCATGGTATATAGTTATCGTAAAAGTGTCTATAGTCTCTTTACTAAGTGTTATAATTTCTGTTTAATAGGCTAAGAATTAGTATAATAGCTATAAAACTAATTAGTAAATCTAATAAAAGTTAAATAACTATTTTAGCTTTACTATAAATAAGTTTAGTATTATTGTTAGTAATAAAAAGTCTTTAAATGCGTACTTAATACGTATTTAGAAATTTAAAAGTTTTATATAAAACCTTTCTAAAATATAAATTTTTATTAGTAACTACTTAATAGCGTTATACCTAATAGCACTAAGGTAAAAGATATTAATTAATTAAGTAATAAGACTTTAATAGTACTAAGGATAATAGTAATATTACGTTAAGAATCTTAAAAATCTTTAAGTTAAATACTTTTAAGTAAAAGTACTTTAGTATATTGTACTAAAATATTAGCTATACAAAATATAATATAGATATTTTTAAAATAGCGTAGCTATTAGCGTAGCTATTAGCGTAAAATATACCATTCTAGAATAATAAGACTAATTTATATATAATAGGTATAAATTTTATATAAGCTATAGATAATTTAGAGTATATAATATAAAAATAGTAATTACGCTAGTAATACATACGCTATTATTATAAGTTTTGGTACTTCACTAGCTCTAATTTAAAGCCTTTTTTATTATATCCTTTTTTTATAACTAACCTTTTTCTTTTTATATTAACCTAATTATAGCAAGTCGCAGTTGCTTATTACGTAAGAGTCCTAACTACTATGCTATATATAATTTTATTTAGGCTTTTTATACTAATAGAGGCTTTAAACTAAAGTAAAGCTTAGCCTAAAAGTGTAACTTAAATTTTTATATTATAAGTAGTTTTAAGTAAAAGTTTAAAATACCATACGTTTTTAAAAAGAGTTTTAACTAATTCCCTTAGCTTTATTACTATAATACTAACTTGCTTACTTAACTTATTGCTTATACTAAATCTTATATATAACCTTTTTAATAATATTACGCGTCTTTAATGACACTTTATTATTATTATTATTAATTTTAGTACTATTAATATTTATTGCCTAAGTAATATAATAAATATTAATTAATTAATATCCTTCGCCCTATCGCTATTAGCTATAACGCCATTAAATAGTTACTAATAAAAAAAATTATTTTAAAAAGGTTTTATATAAAACTTTTAAGTCTTTAGATACGCGTTAAAATACGCGTTTAGAAACTTTTTATTACTAATAATAATACTAACGTTATTTATAGTAAAGCTAAAGAGGTTATTTAGCTTTTACTTAATTTACTAATTTACTTTATAGCTATTATACTAATTCTTAGCCTATTAAATAGAGATTATAATACTTAGTAGAGAGACTATAGATATTCTCGTGATAACTATATGCCACGCGGAGACCTTATAACTAGTATTAACACGCTAGCTATAGTCCTTTAACTAGTAATATTAAAAGCGCCTTTACTATTTATAGTGTTTAAAAACTATAATTTTAGCCACCCCTAGACGTTAGGGATAATATAAAGGATATTAAAGTCTATATAGGTGTCTATAATAAGGCTAACGTCTAACTTTACAAGAGCTCTCGCAACCTCTCTTAAGTAGGTATAATAAAACTTATTATAATAATAATAAAATAATATATATTAATAAGATAAGTTAAGATTACGTAGTTAATAAACACAAGCTTAAATTTAGTACGTTATAAGCAGGGGTGTGGAAGGTTTAGTGTGGCTAGCTATATAAAAAATTCCACACCAGCGCCTTACCATAACCGTCCAAGATTACGAAATAAGATTGCGGCCACCGAACAGATCCTAAGCTTAAGAACTTAAGCTTAGTTAAGATTATAATCTCGCGCTTAAATAGGTATAAATAAGGATCTTATTAGCACTAGTAAAGGTTAATTTAGCTAGGGCTATCTTATAAGATAAGGCCTCTATTTATGACGTTAAGATTACACTTAAACCAAACACGACATTAATTTCATCTCAGTCTACCCACTTTTCGTATAGTGAGATGAAATCAAGGTTGAGATTGCGGCCACCGAACAGGCCCTAAATCGTATAGATCTGGGATGTGTACTGTATAGCACATGTCTGCTATTATTACACATATAGCGCGTCATCTACTTGCAGATGCCGAGGTTCACTGACCGGGGTAGGCCGCATCGTGCCCTGCATGCATGACTGCTGAGACTCGTCCTATTACGCATTACGTGAAGTTATAGGCAGCATAACGTTATTGAAAATCCGAATGAACTTGGATACATAGCAGCAAGGGAGGTTGATATTCTGCCTGCGTTACACACGGCGCTAAGTCTGAGAGGTACGACATCGACACAATAACAGAAGATGTTATCACCGTATTTCTGCCTCCATTCCGGGATCCGTTCAGGTCCATACTTCAGGCACAGAGCAGACAAGATAGCCGTCACACTTTAGCCGCATAACCCGCCTGCGACTTCAAACCGCCACCACGATAATGCCTGAAGCTGGTGGTACGACAATACATACGCTATCCACGCATACACCAGGCAATTAAGCACGCGCGTAAAACCCAAAAGCGGCCATCACACAAGCGCCCCCTTTGCAGCTCCATGCACTGCACTGCGCAGGCGGCCATTCTTAGCGGGGACACGAAAGTTTCAAAGCTGAAGAGTTCGCGTCGCACAACGCGCGCTCCGAGGGGCAAATATATTCCCCTATTCGTATCCCCCGCATGGCCAAAATCTGCCGTATACAGGCTATATTAAAATAGCTAATTAGAGTTTTGCTCTGACTTCTAACAAACACTAAAAAGAATTAAATTTATATATAAATTTATATAAAGGCTTAATTTTTTATAGTTTTTTAATAACGTGAGCGGCAAGCGAAATGATCGGGCAAGCGAAATGATCGGGCAAGCGAAATGATCGGGTAAGCGAAATGATCACTCTGCCAAGACCACACCTCTTTCTACTATCCATCTTAATGTCTTAATAACCTAATCTCGAGTTACTTCCTTATAAAGACAGGATTATCCTTGCCCTTTAAGCTATATAATTTAACGCGTTAATAAGCTAGTAACGCGCTACTATAATTTATAATATTAATTAAAGTACTATTAGTAACTAACGCGCTAGAATAACTACTTAACGTAATTACTACGCTAACTTATTAAAACTTAGCAGGCTTAAAGAGGAGGCGGTTGTACAGCATATAAGGAAGCTTGATGGGCGAGGGTTTGCCCCTACGCTTAGCTATGTACGTGAAATGGCCAACCAACTGCTAGCTACACGTGGAGGTGGAGAGGTTGGAGAGAAATGGGGTAGGAACCTGACCAGACGAAAGCCTGGGATCAAGTCTCAGATAACCAGCCAGCGCGATCACCAGAGAGTCTTATGCAGCGATCCAGCTATTATCAGCCCCTGGTTTGACCTTGTGCGCAACGTTAAAGCCAAGTATGGTATCCTAGACCAAGATACATACAACTTTGACGAGACTGGCTTCCAGATGGGCGTTGGAGGGTCTGTCAAGGTGGTAACAGCGTCTGAGAGGCGTCTGAAACCACTACAGGTTCAGTCTGGGGACCGTGAGTGGGCAACGTTGATTGCTGCTATCAACGCTAGAGGCTGGCTAGTCCCACCCTTCTTTGTCTTCAAAGCAAAGCACCACGACCAGGCCTGGTACCACAACCCTAAAGATTGGAGGATTGGCGTTAGTCCAAATGGTTGGACAACAAATGAGCTTGGTCTTGCCTGGTTACACCACTTTATTCAGCATACAGAGGCCCAGACTGTAGGTAGTCACCGACTACTTATTCTTGTTGGCCATGAGAGCCATAAGTCGCTGCTGTTCCAGGATCTGTGCGAGAAGAACAAGATTATTACCCTTTGCATGCCTCCTCACGCCTCACATATCCTACAGCCGCTCGATGTAGGTTGTTTTGCCCCATTGAAGCGAGCGTACAAAGAGGAAATCAGAGTCTTGGCAAACTGCCACATCAACCACATCGACAAAAAGGCCTTCCTTGCTGCCTTCCAGCAGGTATATAAGGCTGCCTTTTCATCTGAAAATGTCAGATCAAGCTTCAGGGCAACTGGCTTAATTCCATATAGCCCAGAGGTGGTACTATCAAAGCTTGAAGTGAAGCCTCGTACGCCAACACCACCTGCACCAGGGCCTACCCCTTAGCAACCTCAAACACTAAGCAACGCCTAGGAGATAGAAGCTTAAACAACGCTAATCTTAAAGAGGATAAAAGACTATAAGAGTTTATTACCTAATTCTATTATTAAGATAGTGCAATAGATTAAAAAAGGGTTAATTTTAAAGGTGCACTCTTACACGTTATTTAAAGCTAGAATAACTAATTTTAAGGCAACTAATAACGCTGCTTTAGAGCGTAAGAAGCGCAAAAAGAAGTAAATCTAAAAAGGGGGTACCTTATCGCAGGCAGAGGCGGAGGAAATTATTGCTTAGAGAGATGGTGAAGTTCAGCTAGAGGTAGAGAGGCGTGAAGAGAGGGTGCTGGTAGGTGCTGGCAGCAGGGGTATTCATCGCTACAAGAGGTGCGGTAAGATAGGGCATAATAAGCGCACCTGTAAGAAAGATTTAGTAGAAGTAGAGGATTAATTTGGTACACTATAGACTATAGTATATTATTATAGTGTTCAGTTATTCGCGTGCAAAGGTGGAGGGCTATATTTAGTAATTATTTTACTTACCCGATCATTTCGTTTGCCGCTTTCGTTATAACTATTTAATAATTAAGCTTTAAGAGGTATTATTTAATATAATTATTTAATAGCGCTATAGGTGCTCTTGCTAGCACTTAAGACGCCCCTCTAACTTATATAAAGATAGCCTACACGCCCTATAGCTAAAAGTACCGCGCGGAGTACGTAGAGGAGCTTTACAGTTGCCAGAAGTTATTGTAAGAGGCTGCCGTAGAGGCCGTGAGTTGTGCTTTTTACGCCTAGGCGTCGCACAAGCTACACAAGTCTTCGCCTCTGCAAACAGCCTTGTAGACGTGTGGGGGCTGCCAGCGTCGCTGACGATATCGTCTACGTGCTAACGTTTATTACTGTTATTATAAAGTCGGCCTCCACGCTTAAGAAGCTACTTAATTATAATATATTAAGGTTTTTATAACTTGCCTTTTTTACTAATAGCTAAAATAAGTATAATAATAGCCTATAAGCGTTGTTTAGTGTTAAGTTAAGTAAAAAGTAAAGTAAAATACACTAAATACGCTATTTAGCTTATTAAATAAAGTAGTAGCTTTTATACTAATTAAATTAATTAACCTTGTTTTTAAAAGTATTATAGTTATTAATTATTATTAAAAATTTTAGTAACTTAATAAGCTTATTACTAAAGGTGTTTGTAAAAATCTGTTAAGCCCTTCGGGGTAGCTGGTCCCTTAGGGGTAAGGTTAGTTCTTGGATAAGAGTGTTAGTAATATAGGTAAGAGGTATTAATAGCTTATGCGTATTAATAGGGCGTTAGTATTAAAAGTGTATATAGTATAATTAAATTAACAAGAGAGTCTAAGTTAAATCTAAATAATAAATTAGTAAACAGGTTAAATATAATAGTAGAAGGCTACTATCGCGTTTCTATATACATGTCTTGTCCTATAAATCCTAAGAATCCTAAGAGTCCCAAAGTCCCATGTGTTAAGATACTTCTAGGACGCCTGATATTTCTAGGACGCCTGTTACTTCTAGGACGCCTGATACTTCTAGGACGCGTGACTAATCACGTGATTTGTGGCTAAATTAGGAATCTTGGTTAGTCGCACGAATAAGTATCCATGCCCCGCTGTCATGGCACCAACCTGGTTTGGTCGAGTGTGGTTACGTGGCTTAACGTAGATCCCCTTGTTATATTTAGCACCTCGCGTCCCCCGTAGTTTGCCTCCTTATAGCGCAACGTAGTTCTTCCCTAGACTATCTTATGTTTGTCCCGTAATAGTTTGCGCCATCTATAATTAGCTACGCTATTTTATTTATAATTAAAATCCTTTAAATCTCGCGCGATTTCTAATCGCGCGTCTAACGGCCTAGCCCTTAAAGCCTACTCGCGACTAGAAAACTCCTATCTAGAGCTAAAAACCCCAAACCTAGACCACGCTATCGACTAACCCACGCTGCGCACCTTGTTCCTGCCTACTACCCCCACGAATTACTATAAACACACCCGAGATACACGCCTAATGGGGCAAAGTACTAGCTAACGCGATCGAAAACGCGTTCCTAAATATTGCTATAGTAGTCCGCCCTAGCGTAGCCTGTAATTACCTAGATATTATCTACATCCTCTAAAATAATAGTATAACTATAAATTAATTTAATGCTGTCTGCTAGGTAGCTAAAGCAGTAATAAACTACCTTATTAACTATAATACCTATCTAAAAAATAAAGTTACGAAACTCTAAAATAAACTTTTTAACTCGCGATAATAACACGCTACTACTATTAAATAACACGCTACTACTATTAAGTAACTTATAAAAGCCTTACTTAATAATTACTCTACTAAAAACTAACCCTGCTAAATAACTATACACCCTAAACTATTTAGCGATGAGGAGAAAGACGTTATAAAGCGCTAGATAAAATACATTAACTAGCGCTTATAGCTAGTCTAAACCTTCTTTATTAATAAGAGCATATTTACTAATAAGTTCCTCTATCTCTAGTATATCGCGGGCCTGCTAGAAGGGACCGCATACAGACTATACCGCAAGAAATTTAATAATATTATTAAATATAAAAATAACCTAAACGCCTAGCACTAGCGCATATACTTAGAGTGCCTTACTAAACTTAATAAGTAATATAAGACTCTTAACCTGTCCTAGACTATATCTTAAGATTTTAATAACCTTTAGATAACTAATAAACCTTTCTAGAACTTTATTACTAAGTTTAATACTCTTACTAAGGAATGTAGTAGGATAGCAGCGTAAAAAGTTAAAGCACTATAGCTTAAAGTCTTCTAAGAACTATTAGATAAAATATCCTATTAGCTACTACGCCTAGGCAGAGAAGATTTCTATAAGTAGTGTGAGATATACTAATCTATCTATAACAACCTCGTCTCTAAGAACCACTACAACAAATTACGCAACGCCCGCCCCAATACCCAATAGCCCCAAGCCCAAGCCCAAGCCCAGGCCCTAGCCCAACCACCGTAGATGGGCACCGGCGATCCCATGGTACTAGACGCCCTCTAGTAACCACGTATTTCCCGCGAATAGTGCATTTAGTAAGGCCTTTACTTCTACTATAAAAAACCTAGTTACTCTAAGAATAACTATACTAAGAAAAAACGCGCGGACGCTAGACGCAGTTAAGCTTTTTAAGGCTAAAACCCTAATACTTAGAACTAGCTAAGCTATAGTACAGGCCCCGACTAGATCCCCTTAGCTTACACCTATAGCGCGCCTAGCCTGTATAGTAGTTACCTTAGCCTATATAGTAATTAGCATGGCTAAAGGAATTCGTCCTCCCTAAACTGTCTTTAAGCACTAGAATACGGAGAAACCTATAGCACGACTTTCTTACCCCTATTAATAGAAAGCCTAGTAGATTTTACACTAGAAATAGGGTTACTATAAGGAAAAGAGTAGCCTCTATTTAAAGTTGCGAATAGAGGCTAACTAGAGAAAGGTAACTAGAATAGATTTATAACTACCTTTATAATACTAAGCCCCTTAAACTTAGATTAATAAATAGTAAATTATTACTTATTTTTACTACTTTTTCCCTTACGCCTAACTAGCATGTAAACGTAACTAGCCTTATTAATAGTAAATACTTAGTAAGAGAGTTCGTAGACCGTAAATTTATCTAAACCTAAGGTATTAAGACTAAACCTACGCTAGTACGACGCCCACTACTCTTAGCTAATAAGAAGCTAGCTAGATCTATATTAAAATACTTTATTATAAAAGTTATTATTAGTAATTATTAGGAAATGTGCTTATTTTTCGTAATAGACCTCTTTGAAGACACCCTAATTATCTTAGGCCTCCCCTAATTATAACGCTATAACCTAGTAATTAATTAGTCCTAAATGTTACTTACGTTCTTCTTATAATATTACCAGACTCACTGCCTCCCCCTAGGGACCTAGACTAGCGAAGCGACAGTTCTGCCAGACCCTCCTAAACACTCTTACGACCTCTCTATACCTGGTAAACTAACCCGTCGTCTATAACCCGAACGCCTAGTAAAAAAACCCCTTAATAAAAGTACTTTTACCTAACGTAACTAGTCCTTAGTACTACTACTATAGATAAACTACTAGCTACCTAGCGTTAAAAACGTCGAAGATAAAGACTATAATAGCGACGTTATACTAGTTAATAACTTAAATATGCCTATCCTATACATCGAAACCACGCTAACTTTAGGCAAAAATTACTATCGTATATTTAGATCCTCTTAGTACACAGGCCCTAAAACCCGCGCCTAAATGATTCCTAACCTGCGAAAAGTTAGACTAACTCTAGCCTCTCTAACTATAGGGTAACGTTGTAAAGGTAAGCCACTCCTAAAGCTATCGCTCCCCCCCTTAAGCGTGCCGCTTCCGCGACCCCCTTACGACGAACCCTAGTTATAAGAACGTCTAGACCTATCTAATATTAAGCTTATAGGAGCAACGGGCTTTATCTAGTTTTACTATAACCCTGCTATAAAAGTAATAAAAGTTATTTAGGACGAACTAGATTGCTTAGACACTAAGCCCCTAGAATGCTATTATATTCCTAATTTACTAGAGGAGTATTATAAAATAGTTATCCTTAGGCTTAACGAGAAAACTGGGCTAGGATATAGTTTAATAAAACTAAAAGAATTCTTCCCTAGCGAACTCTAAAACTTTATTAGTAAATGCTTTATACTATCCTGCTTAGCTAGGATTACTAAAGCTAATATTAATAAATTTATAAAGGGCAAGCCCAAACGCATAGCAGAAGATATTAAGAAGAAGCTCCTAATATAGCTCCACGACCTATATAAAGCCTTCCTACTAAAACTAGCTAACGAACTTCCCCCACGCCGTTCCTAGGACCATAAGATAGAGATTATACTAGGTAAGAAGCCCCCTTACCTTAAGAATTAACTAATAAGCCCCTAAGAACTTAAAGTTATTTAGAAATAGCTTAATAATAATCTTGTTAAGGGATTTATCTATAAGTTGCAGGCGAGATATGTAGTCCCTCTATTATTAGCTACTAAACTAGGAGGGGGCGTCCGCATCTACTAGGACTATAAAGGCTTAAATAATATTACTATTAAGAACTATTACCTACTACCCCTAATTTGCGAAATTTTAGATGCCATATACAACGCAAAAATCTATACTAAGCTAGACATTATTACTGCCTTTAATAAGCTACAAATAGCAGAAGGGTACGAGTGGAAAACTACTTTTATTACCTAATTTAGCCTCTTTAAAACCTTAGTAATGCTATTTAGCCTATGCAACGCCCCTGTATCCTTTTAAAACTATATTAACTATATCCTCTTTAACCTGCTAGATAAAACCTATACCGCGTACCTAAATAACGTCTTAGTCTATTCCTCGAATAAGAAAAAATACTAGAACTATATCCGTAAAGTAGTAATGCGCCTCCGTGACGCAGGATTTTAAATTAACATTAATAAGTGTAAATTTAAAATAAAGTAGACTAAGTACCTCGGCCTTATACTTACCCTCGAAGGGATATAAATAGACCCTAAAAAGGTTAAAACTATTAGAGAATAGAAGCCCCTACTAGGATTAAAAGATTTATAAAGATTCCTTAGCTTCGCAAACTTTTACTGCCGCTTTATCTATAACTTTTTAAAAATAACTAGGCTCCTAAATAACCTACTAAAGAAAGGAGTGACCTAAGGCTAGGAAGATAATTACTAAGACGCGTTTAACTACCTAAAAACTACTTTCGCCTCCGCACTAGTCCTAGCTCTCTATAATTATAACTATAAAACAGTCCTCGAAACTAACGCCTTAGACTAGGCAAGTAGGGGAGTCCTCTCTTAGTACGACGACAAAGGACTCTTACGCCTAGTAGTATATTTCTTGTCTAAGCACTTGGCCTAAGAATATAATTATAAGATTTATAATAAAGAGCTACTAGCTATTACAAAAGCCCTAAAAGAATAGCGCCTTAAATTGTAAGGAACCTAAGAACCTTTTAAGGTTATTATAAACTATAAGAATCTTAAGTACTTCACGTTTACTAAAGCACTTAATTAATAATAAGTCTAATAGTTAGAATTCTTATCTTAGTTTAACTTCTGTATCGTATACTGTCTAGGCATAAAAGCCGTACGTCTAGATATACTAAGCTAAAAAGCTAAAGACTGTCCTAAACGCGCGGACGCTAAAGATAACTATATTAAAAACTAGTAGTGCACTATCCTACCTAAAAATTTCTTTAATCTTAAAGCCCTAGCTAACCTCCTCCGCGAAACTAACGAAAACTCGGATCTAGCTATTACCCTAATTAACGTGATTATGCCCGTAATAGACGAACCTATTAATAACCTAATAGACAAGACTTACAAATCCTCTAATATGGCTATAGCTATACTAGCAGCATTAAGAGACCTATTAGTTTACTAATAGCCTAAGAAATAGAGAAAAGAGATCCGTGTAGTAATAATAAATTACATAGTTATTAGAAACTAGATTTACTACTATAATAAGCTTTTTATTCCCCCCGTTAATAAACAGCGCACCTAAGTTATTTATAAAACCTATTTTATAAGACTAGCTAGATATCTAAGATATATTAAAACTATTAACCTCGTAAGCCGCACGTATTAGTGGCCCCGTATAACACGCGACATAGTAACGTACGTTAAAGCATATAAACTCTACGTCTAAGTTAAAGCATTAAGATTAGCTCCTTTAAGATTCCTTTAACTACTACCTGTCTTATTCCGCGCCTGGTCAGATATCTCTATTAATTATATTACTCTACTCCTAGAATGCAAACGTAATAGTAAAAAGTTTAAGTATATCCTTATAATTATATGCCGTTTAACTAAAATGCGCTACTTTATACCTATTACTAGCTTAGGTACTAATAAGCTAGCTTTTGCGTTTATTAGCTATATCTATGTTAAGATCCCAAAGAGATAGCTAATCCCTAAGGGGCTAAGGTTGGTTCTCGGGCAGGAATACTGGTAGGACAGGAGAGGGTGGTAGTAATAGCTTACGCGTGTTACTGGGGCGTTGGTATCAAAGGTGTGTACAGCACAATCAAATTAACAAGGTTGCTTACTCAGATCTAAACAATAGATTAATAAACAGGTTAAACATAAATGCCTTAAGGGTATTCGTGTAGGTTTATATACTTGATCCTTTTCCTGCCATCCCATAATCCTGTGCCATCCAGGATGGTTATGCCATCTAGGAGGGTTGTGCCATCCAGGAGGGTTGTGCCATCCGGGAGGGTTGTGCCATCCGGGATGGTATTCTTGGCGGGATGGTAGATCACGTGACCTCGGTAGTGCAGTCCCACCGATGGTTACCCCGCAGCTGCCCATCGTTGGTCCTCGACACTTGTAGGTCGCTCGGATCCTAACAATCTATTACCTCTACAGAACACTAAATAACGTTATATTAGACTAAGAAACTTAATTTGTTTCTAAATTCTAGCGCTACTTATTTAAAAGACTAGGAGTCTAACTACGTCACGCTTCTGCCTTCCATCCCGAGATAGATAGCTAAACTAAACAAATTAACTCTAGTATTAAGTAATACCTTAGGGCTTTTATAAACTTTTACTAAAATAACTAGGTTAACTAGCTCCTACTAGCAGAGTTTGTATCTAATAATACCTTTAAAATAACTAGTGTGTTACCCTTCTTCGTAAACTACGGTTTCTACCTAAAGCTAGGTGTTAAACCTTTATAACTATGCCTGCTAAACCGCTCCGCCGCCTAGAAGAGAGAGTTCTTTAAAGCTAACGCTATTACTAACTACTTTAACTAAATTATTACCTAACTAAAGGCCTTGGCTAAGTAGTCTATCTAGCGATACGAAGAAAACGCTAATAAGTCCCACGAAGATACCTTATAGTACAACGTTAGCTAAATAGTGTTTATAAATACCCGTAATATAAAGACTAACTATCTAATAAAGAAAGGAGACGATAAATAGGCTAGTTTATATAAAGTTTTAAAAGTCTATCCTTAATCTTGCCTTATTAAGTTGCCTAAGGGTATAAAAATTTTCCCCGTATTCTATAACTCCCTGCTCTGCCTAAACCTGTCTACTACTAGCCTGCTAGGCCAAGACCGAATTAATAAAGCCAAGTCTAAGAATATCTAAGGACGAGTACTAGAGCGAGATAACGATATAGAGGAGCTAGTAAAGAAGTAGAAGTTTAAGAAGCTATTAAATTACTATAATAAAGATAGATTATACTACTTAGTTAAATAAAGTTATTATGCACCTACCTGGCAGCCTGTAGCTAATTTAAAGGGTTAAGATAAGATAATTTTAGAGTTCCACGAGAAAAACCTAAGAAAACTAAGACCCCTAAGCTAGGTAAAGGGTAAGACCCTAAAACTAAAGTAATTATAAGGATGCCCGCGGCGTACTGCCTATAGCTTAAGATAAGTATTTTTTACTCTATTATAGTATATTTATATATTTTAGCATTTTCTTTCGGTTTCTATTTAGGCTGTTCGAGGACGAACAGCGGTATAAGGAGGGGGTATTATTATAGCACTAACCTAGTTTAGTTAGGTGTAGTTACGTGGCTTAATGTAGATCCCCTTATTATATTTAGCACCTTGCGTCCCCCGTAGTTTGCCTCCTTACGGTGCAACTTAGTTCTTCCCTAGACTATCTTGTGTTCGTCCCGTAACACCCGCCCTGGGTTATGTTGGGTCTTAACGAATCTTAACAAAACCTTTTTATTATTTAATACTATTTTAAACGTTAATAGAGCCTTTTAACGTACTAAGTAGTTATATAAAAGTTAACATTATACTAAAAAATTCCGTTAATACCTATAATTTATAACTATACTAGTAAAAAAAATAACTTGCGAATTTTTTTGGCTATTTTTAGTAATTTTTTAATACTAATAGCGTATTTCTTCTTACTTTAGGGACTACTAAGCAGGTGTTTAAGACGTATAAAATTATTATTAAGCGCTTTTTAGATAGCTTTTTGCGAATAATAAGTACACTACTTATTTAGAATTCTACCTTCGTGGCCTGCTTAAAGATCTCCTTTATTATTATTTTTATTATCCTAATAGTCCTATCGCAGCCGACGCCTTTAGATTTAAAATATTTAAGTATAAGTATTATATTAAATAGGTTATTATCCTAGATAATATAATAACTAGCAAAAAAAAGCCTTTCTCTAGTAGCATTCTTAGCAAGCAAAAAAGTAATAAGAATAAACTTTATTAAAGTTAAAATCCTGCTAGTAGCGTTAGCGTTACTAATTTTAATTAAATTAATAAGGCCCTTATTACAGAT
Source organism: Bimuria novae-zelandiae CBS 107.79 (assembly GCA_010015655.1). Lineage (NCBI taxonomy): Eukaryota > Fungi > Ascomycota > Dothideomycetes > Pleosporales > Didymosphaeriaceae > Bimuria > Bimuria novae-zelandiae. The sequence goes on along the minus strand of ML976705.1, from coordinate 370,589 downwards.
ATAAAAAAGCTAGTTAAGTATTACTATATTATTTATTAAATACTAAATTTTATAGCCCTTAAGTATAGGCTTTATTTTAAGTATTACCTTATTTAATACGCGTTTAGTAAATGATATAATTATTTTATAAATATAAAAACACTTATTAAACGTCTAATATAGAAGTAAGCTCTTATAAAGTAGCTAATTTTTTTTTAAATATAGCTAAATAAGGAGTAAAAGCTATAACGTAGTTTATAAGCGAGCTGTCAGTATAAGCGAGCTGTCACCCCACCAAACTTTTCGCAATACATTACCTTGTTTCAATAATGGCTCAACCACCTCCTGCTCAAATACTCTATAACGAAGCAGATATTCTTCTAGCTATCTTAGTAATTAATTAAGACCAGATCTAAAGCGAACAACGCGCTGCAGCGATCTATAATATCCCCTAAAGTACACTACGTAACTGACGCGCAGGAATCGTTGCGCGACGCAATTACTAGCCTAAATTAAAAAAGCTTACTAAGCTAGAAGAGGAGGTGATTATCAGGCATATACTTGATTTAGATTCGCGAGGGTTTGCGCCTACCCTAGGTGCTGTACGAGATATGGCGGATAAGCTACTCGCTAAGCGCAGCGCTGGCCAGGTTAGTTAACTATGGCCGCGTAACTTTGTTAAGCGAACAGATCGCCTTACTACACGATTTAATTGGCCGTACGATCGACAGAGAGCTCTATGTAAGGATCTAGAGATAATTAGGGCGTGGTTTAACCTTGTAGCGCGTACCAAAGCTACCTACGGTATCTATGATCAGGATACCTACAATTTTAACAAGACTAGCTTTATAATAGGCAAGATATCGTCTTAGCTTGTTATTACAGGTTTAGAGAGACGTGGCAGGCCAAAGGCTATCTAGCTAGGCAATTGTGGGTGGACTATAGTAATTTATAGAATTAATACTACTAGGTGGGCGATCCCGCCCTTTATTATCTTCCCTAGCTAGTATTACCTCTCTGCCTAGTACGAGGACGATAATATACCGCGCGACTAGGCCTTTATAGTAAGTAATAATAGCTAGACTACTAATAAGCTTAGAGTAGAGTAGCTAAGACACTTTATTAAGTATATAGTAAAGCGTAGGGTAGGCGCGCGCTAGCTACTTATACTTAATAGCTATAAGAGCTATAACTCGCTTAAATTCTAGTAGCTTTACAAGGAGAATAATATTTATACTTTCTATATACTACTACATTCGTCGCACCTTTTATAGCTACTTAATATAGGCTGCTTCTCGCCGTTAAAGCGCGTGTACAGCCGCCAGATTAAGAGCCTAATACGCGACTATATTAGCTATATTATAAAGCTAGAGTTCTTACCAGCCTTTTGCGCAGCCTATAAGTAATTAATTATAAAAGAGAATATCTGCGCAAGCTTTCGAGGCGCTAGCCTAGTCCTACACAATCTAGAGGTAGTAATATTAAAGCTTAATATAAAGCTTCGCACGCCTACACCGCCTGCGCTAGAGGTTACCTTTTAAGAAGCTAAAACACTAAGTAACGCGCGCGAGCTAGAAGCTTAATTAACCTTAATACGTAATAGGATTTAAAAATATAAGAGCTTATTACCTGCTTCTATTATTACAGCGCTTAATTAGCTTAAAAAGGGCGCTAAAGTAATAGCTTATAAGAGTACGCTTATGCGCGATCAGATCGCGAGGCTTAAACAGGCAAATAAGGCAGCTACATCACGAAGAAAGCGACAAAAGAAGCGGATACAGAAACAAGGCACCCTTACAAAGGCAGAGGCAGAGGAGATTATTGCTTAAAAGGACGTTGAGTAGCAGCTAGAGAGCGAAACGCGTTAAGGTAGGGCATAATTGGGTGCTGGTCGGCAGGCTTCAGCGCGCTGCAGCCGCTGCAGAGAGACTAGGCATAACGCGCGAACGTATGCAAAGCGTACTATAGATACTACTTAATCTATAACAGCAATTATATATAATTATTATATCGCGTTGTTGTGTTAAGTCACTATAAAGGCGATGAAAAGTTGGTGGGGTGACCACTCGCTTATACTGACAGCTCGCTTATAAACTATGTTACTTTACTATAGTATAGTATAGGTACTAATTTAGCTACTACTAATGCTCGCAGGATATTAATTTATTAATTTTATATATAAGAGTGTTTTAGTAGCTTTTTTTTTTGTACTTTACTAATAAGGGCTCCTAGTGGACGCCTATATAAATAATAATTAAAAAGTATATATAAAGCTCTACTAAAAACGTTAGTTTTTAACTATAGTAACTATTAGGCGTCGCTACTTAGAGCGCTATAGTATATTAATTTATATAATATACTTTATAGTCTATATCGTTAGTGAAGAAGTATAAATTAAATAAAGTAATTAAACTACTATAATTAATACTTTTAGGTAAGTTAGCTTCTTTAAAAATGCGTAAATTTTTAATATTAAGAAATTTTTAATTAAATAGTAACTTTATTAGTAAATTAGACTTTTCAGCGCTAAATTTACTATATTTTATATATTTTATAAAGTTAACGTTATTACTAAATAGGCTACTAGCTTTTAGCCTGTTTATAAATATAAGTAATTTTAAAATATGTATATTTTAGCTAGTAAATAGAAATTGCTAATATTACGACATAGATTTAGTCTTTACTTAGTAGCTCTCCTAATTGGCCATTTTAATGTGGCCCGTATACGGCAGATTTTGGCCATGCGGGGGATAACCTCCCTCAAGTGAATACAGTAGATGCGGCCAAGAGACGCCAAGATGGCGCTCATTTAATCGTCATGAAGCCCACGCCGTTGCGCGCCTTTTTCACAGCCCGCGAGAGCTGCTCGTCCTCTGCGCTTCCCCACTGCGTGATCTCATCCCATTTCTTCGATCGGTACTCTTCCTTGTGCTGGTCCTGGAGCTGGCGCAGACGGCGGACTTCGCGGGGGTCGCCGGTCCCGCTGTACACGATGAATGCGGTGCAGGGCGGAAGCGCTTTGTAGATGCGGACGATGTTGTCGACGGTCTTCGCGACTTCCTTTCCGAGGGCTTCGTTGCTTATCTCTGCGTCCCAGTCGGGGGGGAGACCGAGGCGCGCGAGAGCTGCTTGTCGGCGAGCCTTCGATTCATCGGATGCGCGTCCGTCATCCCACCATCCGCGGACGAGTTCGAGTTCTCGCAGACGTGCAAAGACGAAGTCGACCTGCCCAGTCGTGCCATTCTTGCCGACCGCGAGACCGCTGAGAGCATGCTCGATGCCGGCGACGATCTCGGCGTCGGAGTCGCAGCCTATGGCAACCTTCGCCTGAGCACCGGGGCCTTGGTTTGGATTGCCCCAGTCCACCATGGCGCCAGCCCTGTGCTCATCGTTTGATTTCGGTCGGATAACGCGTTCGAAGCGCTTGAAGATGGACTCCGCATTGGTGTCGCCGGTACCCCATCTCGGCCCTCTTTCGCATTTTTGCTTGACGAGATTGAGACAGGTCCTAGCATCCTCGACGCTGTCGTGCCCTTCTGTGCCCTTCTGGATATCCTTTCGGAGAAACTTCTGTGCCAGCCATTTTAGGGACTGCTTAAAGGGCGGGCCCTTGATATGGGGGAACAAAATGCCAGTGTCGACCAAAAACGGATGCGTGATCTTGATAGCGTTGAGGTCCGAGTTCAGCGAATGTCCCACAAGTATGGTATGTGGCGTGAGAATGTCCAGCAGCTCCTTTTGTATATCTGAGAGCGTCGTGGTGACATCGCGGAGCATCTCTTCCGTTATGCCAGACCATTGGGTGACATAATCTTTGATGGGAGTGTCAGGTTTGACAAGCTTGTCCATTACCACGGTGCCATCCCAATCGATTAGGCTGATGCGTGTTAGTACAGAGACGTCGTTCTCATCTTTGCACATTTCGCAGTCCACGGCCAGGACGCGTCTCCCGGCAGTCACACTGCCTTGCTCGATGTCCTTGTCGGGAACGTCACCATCTTCAAGACGGGCTACGTGGCTGTCCACCCAGCCATCCTCTGCTGTGCTGTGAGTGTCTTTGCGTCGCTGCTGAGCTGCTTCTTTGGCTTCGTCCGTGGTAAACCAAGCTGGGTGGACAACATATTCATTTTCCTGCTGGTCAGCAAGTGAGGTGAGATATTCAATGATGGGTGTGCGTTGGTTTTGCCAGTGCTTAGCACCTTGTGGAAGCGGGCCTTTGTGCTTGCCACTTTTCTTTAGTTGCTTCTCTTCCTGCGTCTTTGGAACTTGTGAGGACAGAATAGCATGCATTGGTGAATGAAGCCTGATATGGTTTTTGCCACGGCTCTCTGATGGACCCATGATGGGCCAAACATGGGGAAATACATCGACCAACGGCTTGAGTGAGTCAGACAGCCTGTCAGGCTTCAATGATGCAGGATAGTAATCATCGTGCTTTACGTCTAGCCCTTTTGGTTTTGAAGAATTCTCGTCGACGCGATCAGACTCAAGAGGTAGTTTGCCGTTGAACATGGCCATCTCGAGACCAGGAACCATTAACATGACCACTTTACGAATGTGGCTGCGGTTCTCCACTGCCACCCACTGCGGTGCCGTGCCGTCAGCAAGTATGTATAGCGCAAGGGACTGCAAGTCAGATATCTTGACTGAACCGTTCAGACGAGCATTGTGTGAATGCTTAATGACGGGATAGTGCCGCTCAAGCTTACGCGCCTTCCCACGCGCCTCCTGCCGTTTGGCGATATCTTCTAGGGTTTCTTTAGCTTGCTTCGCTGCCTTCCCCGGCGCGCTGAAAGGGTTGCTCGGCTGCGACAAATGCTCGTCCGAGTCGCCGTTCTTCGGCGCGAAAGGATTCCCGCCAAAGATCAAGGGTGCTTTGGCGGAAGCATCGTCGGATTTGCTACCAGCTTCTTCTTCCTCGTCGCGCGGAGAGTCGGGTGAATGCGAACGGTGTGGACTCGGACTGCGACGACGTGCACGTTTCAAGGCATCGTCACGTCCACGCTCCCGCCACTCTTGCTTCCTGTCGTGACCATTATAGTCCTTGTCGCGCGGCTGCTTCTCAAGCCGCTTCTTCGCAGGCCTCCCCACAACCACAGTCCAACCTTCGTCGTCATCCTTGGATGCCGCTGCACCTGCCATGATTGTGTCCTCGCCCTTCAAATAGGCAAGCGTGGCGCCTAGACCAAAGTCTGGGGTTTCCTGCTGCTGGAAGCTTCCTCGCTTTCGTTTGGCCATGTTGCGCGGCGCGCGACTTGAAGTATTGGTATCGGTTGGGCTGCTGTATGTTCACAGTCAGTCCTACGGCACGGAGGTATACAGCAATTGCGAAGGTTCGTGGGTACGCTCCGTCGAGTAAACAAAGCTATGGGTTGTGCAGCACAAAATTGTTGAAGAAACTCGGCAACTTTTGGGTAGTTGCGCCCACCCACCAGGTCCGTGCATCGTTCCTGCCAAGACGAGAACCTGCACCTATGCTACGTGTCTTATTGGTACATGCTATGAGACCAGTTAGAAGGTTCAGAAGTCGTCTTTCAGAGTGAATACAGCTATGAACAGGCCTAGAGATTTCTTTCAATTTCTAAGCCGTCAGCTTCCCCTACACTCCAAATTCTATCAAACTCAAGCCGTAAACCTTCGCTTCTCAATCGCGCTGTCCACCAGGCTGCCACCCCGGATCATGTTCGTCGAGCAGATCACGATCCTACTACCCCTTCCCTCTCCACCAACTTCCTTCAACTTCCCACCTATGAACCGTAGAGCTGCGATCTCGGCCCTGGTGACGCCTCCCAAGAAGAATACTACAACGGTCTTGGCCGCATCATTGTGGCTGCCATTCAGCATGCTTCGTGCTCTGATAGCCTTCTCCTCGCCCGTCTGCGTCTCGTCAAATGTTGCCCCACGCACATACTTGCACGCATCATCGAAGATACGGAGACCTTGTGCCAGAGGGTTCGACTGCGCTGCGGCGCGAGGATCGGAAGGCGGCTTGATGACATTCGCGAGAGTGTGTTTCTGGATGATGGATTGAACAATACGCACCGAGAGCGGCGCGTAGCCCGAGAACGTGTATGAGATGTCGTTCGGTTCCGCTTCGTTGACATCGTCGTCCCAGATCTTAAGTGACTTTCGAAGTGGGGTGTAGTTGGTGACGGAGCCTGGCTTTGCGGCTGGTGTAGCGCCCAATCCCGAGCCACCTCGCGGTTGCAGTAGGTTCATCTTCTCTAGAGACGAGAGCGTAAGGACGTGCTGGGGACCGTAAGCCTGGATGACAGTTCGCTTAAAACTCTCCAGATCCTTGGGCCGCAGACCAGCGTTGGTGGTGCTTTCCAGACACAGAAGTCGGAGGATTTCACTCAATGGCACATCGCGGTTGATGAGCTCGTTGATAGTGTCATGTTGTGTCGTAGGATCTAGACCAGACATGATATTCTGTTGAACCTCAAGTGATCGCCGAAAGATGTCGGTGTGGGTGTGTTTGATTATTTCCTCAGCAAGTGATGTGTGAAGCTTCAGACTAGCCTGTTCCGCCTGATAGCCGGGTAGCTTTGCAACGAACTCGCGCAGCTCCGCTGTAGATTTAGCTGCCAGCTGGTTGCGCTCGGTGCTACTTTGGAGTCGTCGGGCTGCCTTGTTGAGCAAATTTCCCACAATAGCAAAATTGGAGTCTCCAAGAGTAGAGTACAGTGGGTCTTTTGAGTCGATCAGTATCTTGCGCTTCATGCTTGTCGACGCTGACCCGCTCTGCCCGGGCTGGGGAGGGGCTCCTCCAACGACAGAAGAATCAACTTCTGTCTGGTTTGCCGAGATGTTGAAGACCTCGTCAATGAGACCATCGTACGTCAATTGCGTGAGAAGCACGGTTGGGAAGTCCACCTCGCGATCGATAATGATCAAGCTATCGATCATGGAGCTGGGGGCCAACCCCAAGAACGATGTACTAGAACTGCTCGAGGAATCGCCCGCAGCAACCTCCGTGCGCATCCGAATGAGCAAGTCAGCCAGGCGTTTTCCATTGTCGCCTTTGCCAATGATACGGGGAAAGAGACCATGCTTTTGTTGCTGCTGCATGAGAGCTCTGGCAGCAAGATAAATCGAGGTTGGGTCTTGGTGCTGCAGGTCATGAGTACAAATACAAGAACAGCAATATCAAGCATACCAGATAAAGATCCGACACAGTATCATCGAGCTCCAAGGACATCAAATCGTCCGCAAGTGGAACGAAGAATAGCGGCCATTCGCTCACGCTAGCTTCGCCTAGGACGCCCGCCCCCTCGAGAAGCTGGTCTGAGACCAAGGTACGCCGAGGTACCCAGAAGATGGAGAATTCGTGCTCTGTCTGGCTGTCTCGACGAAGGCGCTTTATCTGATCTAAGGGTATGTTAGCATCGTACAATAGACTGCACCTCCATGGTACGCGAGAGGGAATCCAATAAAAATGCTATGATTGATATAGGGCGCAAGACTGGCTAAACAGAGTGGGATGCGATCTGTCTAGCCTACTTTTTGTCCCAGATGCCCACAAAATTCATAATTCAAGCAACAAGAGCAGAGCAAGCAGGTCGACTTACCAGCAACAGCCAGCACTGTTTTCGCCTTTTCACCTCTAACGAGGAAAACAACGTTCCGTTGCGACGAGTTTACATTGTCGTTCTCGAGGAAGAAGAATTTGTCGACGCCATATTCTTGGAGTGTAGAGGACTTGACCAGCAGGTTCACAGATCCTGCAAGCGCTTTTTCAAGCACTAGGTTCTTCTTGCCTCTGATCTAGGGAAGATGTCAGCGCACGAAGCGTCGAGCGATGAAGATATTACCCTACACCCTCGAGCAGGAGAAGGAGCTCCCGGCGAGCCTTTTCGGATATCTCCGAGGCGCTGAATGGCGTAATCGGAGCCATGATAGCTTTGGATCAAGACGTGCAGGACATGGATTTGGGGGGCGCGCGCATGTTGATGCCGTCGTGGCTGCCTCACACGTAGCTTGATGGAAGGAGCGAGGTTGGCGCGAAGCCTGGCGGAAAATAGCACGTGCGTGATTAGTCATTGACACCTATGGGCGCCCGCCATTTCACATTTCACAACGACTCGGTCGGGTACAGTACATTTGTCGCAAGTCGTATGCATTGCGTATACGCTATGCTTATATGTACGTAAATGGGGTATACAACGGATCCAAGCTCAAACAGAGAAACACCAGCCCTCGCGATCCGTCACTCATCCTAACATATCCTACATCTCAGAACACTCCTCAGTTCGCACCCAACGACTGAAGCGCTAACCTGAGCTCTTTCACTGCAGTGTTTACGTCCTCGAAGTTGAGTGCCGAAATCGCCCATTTGGCGTGTTTTGCAGCAGCCATCTGGGCCTCCTCGTCCGTCTTGAACGGGCCTTGGTTTTGTGCATACTGCGTGGGCTGCGCGTGCTGCTGTGGGGCAGGCGCATGTTGAGGTTGCGGTGGAGCAAAAGGGTTATTGAATTGTGATTGTTGGGGCTGTTGGAATTGTGGTGGTTGTTGTGGGGGAGGTGTATTCGCGTAAGGGTTTGGGGACGGTTGGAAGGTCGGCGGCGGTGGAGGAGATGCTGTGTTCTGATAAAAGTCTTGGGGGCTTGGTGCTGAAGGCGCTTGAGGTAGTTGCGGCCCCGTAGGGAGAGAGGATGCAAGCGACGACGGATCGAATGGGTTAGCACCCATCGGCTCGTCTTCTAACGGTGCCGTCGGGAGGCTTGGTGGGGCATTGTCAGCAGTGAAGGTGGGAACATTGACCCTAGGGAAGTAGCCTCCACCCTCAGATACCACAGACCCTTGGCGCGATGTAGCAGGCTGCGAGATTGGTGACACGTCTCGATGCGAGGAGTAGTCGGTAGGTGCAGATGGTAATATCGGCGGAGGAGAGACCTTTGGGGCTGAGATGGTCGGCGAAGGTTGCGCGTCGGTGTTGGGTGCTGATTCGACATACGACTGGTATGGATTCTGCGATTGAGGCTGCGGTGTGTTTGCGGCGTTCTGATTCAGGTTCTGGACCTCTGGGTCAGTCGGGTCCAAGGCAGATGGTGAAGCTACTGCCGGCGGTTCGTAGACGGGATTGCTGAGGTTCGGATCTTCGCCATTGCGGATCGATTTGAGAATGCGCGCAGCGTGGTACTTGGCGAACTTCTGCTTTGACTTGATCTCGGGCTCGGGATTCTGCTTCCATATAGTGAGCATCTCGAGAAAGGTTGCGGCGGCCAGTAGCGTATCGGCCGTGCCCTTGGTGACGCTGTTCGCAGTCATGTCCTTCTCTCCCTTTGCGAACGTCGTCAGAGCGAATTGTTCGCAGTATGCCTGAGCTGCCGTCTCGTCGAACAGGGCGTCTTCATTCGGGTTCGCGTCCTTGGTCTGCTCGAGCTTGTCCATCATATTGGTCGTGTAGACGGTGCATTCTGAATCGGCCGTGTGGAGTCCTGCGCCGATGATCTTCTGGATGACATAGAACCTCACTGAGTGTGTTTAGTAAATATTCGGTGTAAAGGGCTGTATACTTACGCCAGTAGGAGATGAAGGGCTTGTAGGGCTCCAGCTGCTGGGCGCGCTGGATGAATGGCGTGATCTGCGCTGCCTTCAGCTTCGCAGGGATACTGTCCGCCATGATGTGTCGCGTAGAAGGTGAGAGGAGCGAAAAGTTGTAGAGCTTTCTTTTGGTGATGCGGGGAGCTCTGAAGGTGAAGGCAGCGATGTCATACGGACCCCTGCGTACATTAGCGCGGCGCGGGGTGCAGCAGGAGCTATGAAGCACTGGTAAAGAACACTCTGGCTTCAATAACATGATGTGAGCACGACTCTACATAAGCACAGCCGGACTCCGCGCTGAAGCTCAGTTTCTTTCATTCACCGCCCACACTCTATCGACTGCCACCATGGTACGCTCGACCGCCATCGCAGCTGCCGTTGCAGCTCTCGCCCTCCAGACCGACGCAGCAGGACTCTATCCCAAGAGCTCCAAAGTGGTGCAGGTGGACAGCACCAACTACGATCGCCTGATTGCAAAGTCCAATTACACTTCCATTGTCGAGTAAGCTTCCTCGATACTGGGTGCACGCCTTTGTTTTATCGTCCCTAACACTCCCCAGGTTCTACGCGCCATGGTGTGGCCACTGCAAGAACCTCCAGCCCGCTTACGAAAAGGCCGCCAAGTCCCTCGAGGGCATTGCAAAGGTCGCCGCCGTTAACTGCGACGAAGAGTTCAACAAGCCCCTATGCAGCAAGATGGGCGTCCAGGGCTTCCCCACCCTGAAGATCGTACGACCCGGCAAGAAGGCTGGCAAGCCCACAGTGGAGGACTACCAGGGCCCGCGGGAGGCGAAGGCCATCGTCGAGATTGTCAAGGACAAGGTGCCCAACAACGTCAAGCGAGTAACCGACGCGAAGCTGGACGAGTGGTTGGCAGAGCACAAGAACAGCCCAAAGGTCATCTTGTTCAGCGAGAAGGGCGCCATCAGCGCTACTCTGCGGACCCTGGCCATTGATTTCGCCGGACTCGTGCCCATTGCACAGATTAAGAAGAGCGAGAGTGGTGCGGTGGAGAAGTACGGCATCACCAAGTTCCCGGCGCTCGTCCTCCTCAAAGCAGGTTCAGACGAACCCATCAAGTACGACGGAGCGATGGAGAAGAAGGGCATGGTGGAATTCCTTTCACAAGTCGCGCCACCAAACCCCGATTGCCCTCCCGCCAAGGCGAAGAAAGACAGCAAGAAGAAGGAAAAGAAGGATGAGAAAAAGGAGAGCAAGTTCTCCAAGGCTTCGGCATCCCACAAGTCTTCCGAAGCATCATCAGCTGCCACTTCAGCCGCAGACGAGACCCTGGAAGAGGCCAACAAGCCCACCGAATCCCCTAATCCAAACCTCAAGGACGAGGACACGCCCGCGCCGGTCGTCATCGAGGAGGTCACGCCCGCCATTCCCGTCATCGCTGAAGCGTCTGAGCTACAGGCTTCCTGTCTTACCGAGAAGAGCAAGACCTGCATTCTTGCTATTCTTCCCAAAGACGAGTCCGCAGAGACTGCTACAGCCGCCGTGGCATCTCTCGCCACCATCCACAAGAAGCACGACGGATTGAAGACGAATCTGTTCCCCTTCATTGGAGTTCCAGCCTCGAACCCTGTCGCGGCTTCCCTTCTCAAAGAGCTTAGTCTCGGTAGCGACGACAAAGTCCACCTTGTCGCTACCAACGGCAAGCGATCCTGGTACAAGAAATACTCCGGTTCCACCTATGGTCTCATCGAGGTTGAGGTATGGGTCGACGCCATTCGCATGGACGAAGGTAAGAAGGAGAAGCTTCCAGAGTCGTTGCTGGTTGCCGTCCCAACCGAGGAGGTGAAGGAAGAGAAGGCAGCCGAGCCGGAGCCTGCCCAGATCGAAATCGAAGAGATCGTGGAGGAAGCCGAAGCCTCACCCGTGGTAGATCCTGAGCCGTCTGTGCCAGACCATGGCGAACTCTAGAGTGCGGTTTCCGCTGCGTGTACAACAAGTTCTTAGGAACCTCTCATGTCCTTTAGCGGGTGCGTGTATATATTTACATAGCTTGGAATACAACTGGTCCACTACTCACGGTCGCTCATGGTGTTGTTTGCGATATAAGAAAACCTTTATCCAGGCAACATACTGACGTCTCCGGCACCATGCTACGATACCAGACATATGAGATCTGCGAGACATGGCAACGTACCAGCAGCCGGGCGTCAACAGGAAGAACCATTGAGCGCAATATACGGTACTGAGAACAACGCACCATCGAAGCCACTTCGTATTCGTTTATTAGGCTGCCTCGCATCAATCCACCAATCTATACCGCACTGCTCTTGGAAGACTTCCTCGTAAGAGAGCACAACTCCACCCCTCACTAAACGAACAAACGAACAAAGTTGAGCACTCTCAGCATGCCTACCGAAGAAGGCTGGTTCAATTTGTCCCCGGAACAATCCAAACGGGTCGCCTCAGCGGCTGGTCTGAAAATCGAAGGCTTCATCCCAACACTAGAAACGCGCGCATTCTTCGCCTCGCGCGGCCTAAATCTAGATAACCTTACCCTCGACGACGGAACAAATGAGTCAACCTCCTCTCCCAAACAAGCCCCCCATCCCCGCCGTCCACATTACAACCCCCTCGCACCAACCGGCCAGATCCGCTTCTTATCCATCCTTCCCGGAACCAAAGATGACCCATTACGCTGTGAACTGCACCACCACACTTTACAGTCGCCCCACTCCTACAACCCTCACCTGGGAGCATACGAAGCCCTATCTTATACCTGGAACGCTCCACTGCGAACCCGGCACTACACCACCGCCCCGGCAGACGCAGGCGAAGAGTTCACCGCTGAAGCGTACATGGCGTCTGCCCTGGGCGGTGGCGCTTACACCCTCACAGATGAAACCTTACCCACCAACTACCCCCCTCAGTCGGACCAAGTTGATGAAAAAGATTTGATGCGGCTCGAGGAGATTACCATCGATGGGGAACCCTGTGATCTGAGTGTAAATCTAGCTCTCCTATTCCAGCATCTCAGAAAACCGAACGGGGTAAGAAAGTTATGGGTCGACGCGCTCTGCATCGACCAAGCGAACCTGGCAGAGCGCGGGGCGCAAGTGGCCCAAATGGACCGGATATACGCGCACGCGTCTACCGTGCATGTATGGCTTGGGCCACACGCGGACGGGAGTAACGACAGCATCGTGCTGGCGGAGTTTCTCTGGCGCTGTGCATTCGTCGAGCGGATCTCGCCAACGGAGCTGTTTACCAGTGGGGACGAAGCCGCGAATATGGCGACACTGGCGGCGCTGGAGAAACTTACAATATTGCTGGAACGCCCGTGGTGGACGCGGCGCTGGGTTGTGCAGGAGGTTGCGCTGGCAAGGGAGGTGCTGGTACACTGTGGGAGGAAGACGGTTGAGTGGCGGAAATTGGCGTATGCGGTGCGATACTTAAGGGAGAAGAGGTTGGAACTGAGGTATTTGCGCGTGAGGAATCTGTACTTGCGGGCTGATCCGAGGGCGTACCGCAGAGGGTATTTGAAACCAGCTGCGGCGGAGACGCTGGTGGGGATTACGGAGAACGTAATAAGGAGGCTTCCGTCGCCGTGTACGCATCCTGTGTTTGAGCGGCGAGCGGATTTGGAGGGTTTGCTGGGGCAGCTGCGGACTTTGCAGTGCACGAATCCGCTGGATACGGTTTATGCGCTGCTGTCGATTGCGAGCGATGCGGAGACGTGGGGGATAGGAGCTCCGGATTATGACAGGTCGGTTGTGGAGGTGTACATGGAGGTTGTGCTTCGCATCGTCGAGATGAAACATAGCTTGAATGTGTTCTGCCAGCAATGGGCTAATAGCTTTAAGTTGGACACCGCGCTGCCTTCGTGGATTCAGAGCTATCGTCCTTCAGCTACGCGACACGAGGGCGGGACGGACACGGCGCAAGACCGCAGGGCATTCGTTGGCAACGGGCAGCGCTCCAGATTCCGAGCGGCAGGTTCTCGGACTAAGAAAGGCGCGCCGGGACGCATGACCAACTACGAAGGAATCGGCCAGGCATTGATGGTGACAGGCTGGATCGTCGACATTGTCGAGTACGTGGGAAGAGGCGCCTTCAAAGACATCCCAGCAGCCTGGAAAGATATAGCCTTCGGTGTGCTGCCTAAGCTGTCCCCAGAGCATGGAAGCAAAGTCCGGCTGTGGAAAGAAGCCTTCTCCACGTTGTCCTTTCCTATAGAAAACCATGGAAGCCCCTACGCAACACTCGCCGACGTCCTCACCGCCAGCTCGACCTCAACGCACAATTACACCAGCGAGGTATACGGTCCCGTATGCGAAGCCCTCTTCGCAGAAAACAGCCCCTACCGCAAAAACACGGGTGATCTCAACATCTTCGAAGTCCGCGGCGACCCAACGCCCGCCGCGCTCTACCATCCTTCCTCCAGTACCCAATTCCCCACCGAGCTCGTCCACGAGTTTCTCAACGAGGTGGCAGCGTGCACTTTCAACCGACAGCTCGTTCGGACATGCAACGGCGCTCTCGCACTCGTCGATGCACTGATTCCAGCCGTGGAGCCTGGAGATGTGGTCTGCGTTCTGATCGGTTGTGACGTGCCGGTCGTGCTGCGCCCGCAAAGCAAGCTTGACTTTAAGGTTACCATGTGCCACGGTGTCTTTGAGTTACTGGGGGAAGGTTATGTGCAGGGGATAATGCATGGAGAAGCACTGGCTCAGGTGGATGGGCTGGGAAAGGAGCGTGATCAGAGGACGGGGGGTATCTTTTTGGTGTGATTATGTACTCTCTAGATGGCTTCTTAGTCGTCACTATTGACATGAATAGTTCATGTGGCACACAGCAACTGTGAAATGCGATAATTACAGCGACGAAGTGCGCACCGACTCAAGGATGGCTCTCTCAGATACAAACTGACCTGTTGGAATCTCATCATTGCTACTTGATAGTGACACCCTCTATCATATCACCCCTTTAACACTATCGGATGTATTTGGGAAGGCAGTATGTTTGAAAGCGACCCGAAATTAGTCATAGACAGGACAGGGATTAGTGTGAACAGACACTAGAGCTGAAGCTATTAAAAAGATCCTACAACTGAACTTGTTGTTCATCTCCCAGGTCTAAAGAATTGTTTTCGATCTCTATCAATGCAAGTCTGTTAGTCTAGTGTAGTGCCTACCTTTCCTGGGCTATTATTTCGCGCAGGGTATAAGCAGCAGTGAAAGAAAGGAGAGCATGCCTTTCAAAGGTTACGGGATCAAGCAGTTCGGCACAAATTAAGTTCTTTCTCTCACGATTTACCGCGGCTTTCGAGAAGCTTGCAAAGCTGCAAAGTTGAATCAGCTCCCCGTGAATTCAGCACAAGCTGCATGTGTTTGAAAAGCAACAGCCACGAAGAAAGATTTTGGGCGTAGCGCCCGGGCAGTGATCACGTCATGTTCTTCACTTCAACTAATTTCAAGTAGCCGATAGGTTTAGACACTCAAGTACTCATGCTCGACTTGACCCACCTTCGAATCACCTTCAACCTGAGCTACCCCTAGCAAAAAGATGGAGCCCCTCACCGTTCGAGAATCCACGCCCGCAGAGATCCAGCGAAAAACCAAAATTGATTCCATGAAAAAATACCTCAGCTACGCCCTACGGATCGACCAAGCCGTACTCCGCGCCTCATTCGACACCTACACAATTCTAGACATCAGCTTCCGCACCATGTTCTCTGGGCCTCCGGTCAACAACAACATTCTGGCACGCTGCAAGATCTTCGACGCCATCGCGGAAGACTTCTTCGGCGACAACGAAGCCTGGTTCCGCTGCCAATCCACCTCTTTCCTCGTGCTAAAAGAGTACACTGCCAACGAAACCCGCTCGCGGATGAACCACGAGTGCTACGCTACCATGCTGGCTCGGAGTTGGCACAAGCCCGATCTCGCTGTCAATGTTATGTACCCGATCGAGGACCCTAACAGTGAGATCCAGGACGCCTACCTCCTTCGCGCGTTCACATTGCAGCTAGGCGGAGCTATGTTGGAGAAATACTACGATGAAACGCTCCAGGAGGTGCTGCTGAGAGTTGACACATCAGGTTCGTGCTGGCTCGACTTTCTCAGACTCCTCGTGGAGACGCTGAAGAATGACGGCAACGATAAACGCCGCGTTTTCGTCATCCTGCATGGGGCTCGAGCAGATCAGGCCGTGAGGCTGATAAGGGTCATTTGTGATATTTCGAGTGGCTGGCTTTCGCCTATCTTCCAGTTATTGATCTCGGGACAGGGCGCGAATAAGGTTGCAGAGGAGATTGGGTGCCCAAGTTACGAGTTGCCGTTCCCGGACGAATACTCTGTGCAATTGACTCCGATGGAACAGCCAGATTTGGATGAGGATGTGATGCTGCACAGTATGGCGGCGCGGCAGCAGTGGAAGGTGCGGGGTAGGTTGAAATGCGAGGTATGGAGGAGGGGGTAAAAGACTTATGGCTGTTGGTTATGGCGAAAGATGCTGCTTGGTTGTTGAGCGAGACTGGCGCTCTCACAAGAAAGATGCCGCCTTTTAAGAAAACGGCGTTATATACTATGAATTCAAGATAGGACATGGGAAATACCACCTGGGCCGGTATGGATTGAATGTATATATGCGTGTGGGTGAGGAATCAGTCACCCCTGAACATCGAACCCGTTTCCTTCACGATCTTCGCGGAAGATCGCAAGACATGATTTTCTCCAAGAAATTCCTCTATTTTGCGGTCGCTGAATCATCTCAAGGTAGCACGTCGCGTAAAGCTGATAGTGGACCATAAAGTTTGAAGGACACCAAGAGCCACTAACCTTATGGCCCAACTTTAACTCTGGTCGAGATTTTGCGTTATGCTCTTTCACGGTAGCGGTAAATGTTTTAGGGTCCAATTAGCTGTCAACAATAGGTAATAGTCGCAACATCCTCCTCGCACATTGTAAAACTTTAAGATTCTGAAATAAGCTATGCGCTGTTTCGACATGGGCATACCTTTTTGCGGTGTTTTAGGTAACCTAACATTAAATAAATCATTCGTATTGGAAGAGGGGGTTTGGCGCCTTCTATATAACATTGCGGTTCTGAATGTGCATGGTTGTGGTGTTGAGATTCTGATGTTCCGCATCCGTCCCGTGGTTGTGGTGTTGAGGCTGCAGCGTACCGAATTTACCTACCCCGGAATCCTCAGCGGAGGGTCGCTGAAACGATTGCAGTCTTGAATGTATAAAACGCAAGCACAAACGCACTTTTGGTAGCTACTAGTAGGTTTCTCTCACCCACTGATTTATTTACCTGGTCATAGACTGTAAGTAGTCACGATCGTCGGGGTTTCTGATCTTACCCCTGTGCCTCTTGTCTCCTGCCTTTTGCCTCTCACCTTTTGAACATTGCAAAACACGCTAGCCTCTTAGTTGAGTCTGCAGGCGCAGACCATATTTGAGTTACGTCCTCCCCGCTACAGCTCTTTGAGATCCACCTCACACACTGCAGTAACAACAAATCCAGGGCGCCACAAACAAAACTCACCCGGTTTAGGGTACCCCGCATGATGGCTCGAGATGGTGACGAAGGAGAGCCTAGTGCCGCAGTGAGTCGGAAGCGTGTAAGTGATGGCTGTGCGGAGTTAGTTGGAAACGATGAGTTACCTAGCATGAATGATACCCTAGGTAAATTTGGACCTCAAAGCTCGATGTTCTTCAGCTTGCCCGCAGAAGTCCGCAACATGATCTACGACCTTCTGTTTGTCCTACCCAAAAATGCTACTCACACTTCTGTCTTCTTCTATGGCACGGCGCGACCGATGAGAATAAAGCTCGACATTTCGCACGTCGGCCTAGTACTGGGAAACGGCGGGAACAAGCTACAGATTTCCAGCCCGGCTCAGAAGCTCGCGTTCACGATACCGGTTTCGCTCCTCTTTGTATGTCGTCAGATTTACATGGAGACTATCACGATACTATACGCTCAGGTCACCTTCAGTTTCAACTGAAAGCATCAGATGGACTTCTGGCTCTCCAAGCTTTCCGCAACAGCTTTGGGGGTGATTCTTCAGTTGAAATTTTGGGCTGATATCCACATTCAATGCTGGAAGAATGATCAATTGGATGCGCTTCTGGCCATGTACTACAGGGACAAATGCCCGAACCTGGAACGGGGTGTGGAGCGTGCGCGCGTTCCACCATGCCTTTTCAGACCTCATGCTGCAACGGTCTTAGAATTTTACTAGGCCACCCGACAGCTCAAGTGGCAGAAATTCTCTAGCATTGGCAATGCGACAAGCTGGAGAACGTGAACCACTTACATGCAGCCAGGGAGGGATAAAGACTACTTTTGGAATTTGGTGATCTGATACACCCGGGCTTCAAACCGTTTGACGATCTGAGGAAGACTGCAGGTATTTCTGTAGGTGGGGTAGCACCGGGGCAAAGGCGCTTGCTACGCGCACCAGTGTGAGCATCTCAGGTACATGTATGCATGAATAATGATCTATTCAGGTCGTTGAAGACGATAAAAAAAGCAATGCATGACTACCATAATCACCCTTGGAAAGCTCAAGTGCTACAGCGGTCTGGGGATATAAAATCCATTATTTGATATGAGCGCACGGATGAACATGATGTCACATTTAACATGTCAGAGAACACGCGGTTGGCCGCCTTCGAGTCGCAGTCGAGGTGTCGCGTAAGGTGCAGGACACAGGGCGATAATTATAGTTTTTAAAAGCTGCGTGTAGTGTCTATCCTACAGTTTTAGAATAGGCGGTGTCTACCAGTATAACGTGTCCGTGCGCGTGATGCGCCGCTTTTTACTAGTTAAATTTAGAAAAACTAGCAACTTTAAAGCCATATAACTCTATACCTGCTTAATATGTTTAAATAATTCTTTAACATATAAAATATTACTGATCGTAACTATAGATTTATGAGAAAATATTATATATAATATAATACTACTATGGTGGAAATAGTAAGTAAAAACGATATACACTTTTACAAGTAAAAAGCCCATTTTTTTTTACTTTTAAATAACTTTTGTAATACGTTATCGAAGCAGAGACTAACTATAGATGCTCAAGTGCCCTTTGGAGCGTGCCCAGGTATCATGTTGTAAGGTACCTACAGTAAGCAATTGGAAAGGCGTGGCCGAAGGGGCAAAATTCTGCTCGTACCATAGCTTGGGAAAGAGAGTATACCCGCAGCTGATGATTTGGTGGTCGCCATCGACACCATCGCTTGTTCTAAGGTAGAGGTGGGTTGATTTCGTGGTGCCCGACGTCGTCGGCTGGGTAGGTGAATCCTTGGCGCAAACGCGTGCCTGCCGTCTAGATAAAAGAGCCTAGATTAGACCTGTCTACCTTGCCTCACGATATCACCAACAGTCCCGCTCCATTGCAGTGGTCGACCTCAATGGCGCCCTTCGACCGCGACAAGTCGGCACCGCCTATCAGCCTCGAAGCGCCTGAGCATCTGCGACATATGTAAGTGCAGACGGTATCCATAGACCTGCCGTTGGCCTGACCGCCCTTGCTACAACTGCCGGCCGAGCTGCGTAACCGAATCTACTCCTTCGTTTACCGCAGACTACGTATTTCTTCGTGCTCCAGTAGATCAATCCTATTAGAATCGTACGATGGCGCACACTCACCCCAGGAACTTCGGCGCCGACTAGCCACCCAAGCGCACTTTTTGCAAACCAATCGACAGTTATATGCTGAAACCGCTGTGCTCTTGTACCAAACTAATGTCTTCGGCCCCGATTCTGTATACGTTCGCCTTGGCTCAATCCACAGAAACTTGACGATAGAAGATGTCCATCCGGACTTTCCGTTTGACTTGGCCTTTTCAGAGTTCGATTTGGTCCTGTCTTACATATTGTTCAGAGACCTTAGCCTGGTTAGCCAGGATGGGACCCTAAAGCCTCTTACTTCCATCTTTCCCAATGTCAAACGCCTCCACCTCCAAGTGTACCACCGAATGCACATGACCAGAGAGCAAGTCGAGGAGCTGCGGAAAGAGGTTTGTGCAATTGAAGAAGCGGACATTGAGCTAGTCTTCGAAGGGATCGACCGCAGGTAGGTCCCTGACTAAGGACACGTGAGAGTAGTGACTAACATGGTGCATCGGTCCGAACCGGTCCTTGAATATCCTAGGTACGTCCACGGACGTGGGCGAGGCAGGCATCGTTGTCCAGGGCGCATGTATTTGATTGACCTCGCACGGCCGAACCTGATCAGGGCGTCCGAATTCAGCAGCATTCGGTCAGTAAGCCCACGACTGGAGTTGCATTATACGATTGGAGTGCTCGTGAGTTGGTGGGTTAATTGAGGGGGCAGAGATAGCGTATGGTATGAGAGCCGGCTCTGGCTCTCGTGTTTTGCACTCACCTCGACCGCTGCGGGCACTTCGAGACCTACGGGCACATAATCTCCTTCAAGAAAATCTAGGCGTGGTTTTTCTTACCGAATGTGCACATAAAAGTCGATTTTCGGGAAGCCCGTTTAGCACGAATTCCATAGGCTTAAAATTGCGACCATTACTGCTTACCACCACTACCTTACTCCCCAATCTTCTTTATCGCCTACTACCCCGAGTCCCCTTCTCCCGTCCCATGATACCCCCCCAACGACTCACACGGCACGGCGTTCCTCTCCACGAACGCATTCGCCATCCTGAACCCGTACACCTCCTCAAAAACACTCTCTTTAGGGCACACGGGCGGTCTTACACTAACCGTCCCTT
This sequence comes from Bimuria novae-zelandiae CBS 107.79, assembly GCA_010015655.1. Classification (NCBI taxonomy): domain Eukaryota; kingdom Fungi; phylum Ascomycota; class Dothideomycetes; order Pleosporales; family Didymosphaeriaceae; genus Bimuria; species Bimuria novae-zelandiae. Next base: position 350,343 of record ML976705.1, on the reverse strand, counting down.
TCACTGGTACCGGCGCATAGGGCGGCGCCGTGATGCTAGTATTGAAAAGCGTGATGTAATTATCGCATAGCGACGAAGGTGCGTCGCCGAAGATGGGCTGGTTGGTAATATTCATGAATCTACATACCATGGCTTGTTAGCTACCACTCTTGCAACAATCCAACCAGTCAAACACATTCAAGGGAGGGGGTAACTCACGCTTTAAGAGTATACGGAATCGCCCCAGTCGTCTGAAACACGCTCCCAATATCCGGCTTCGAATCATTGCGCGTAGACAGAAAAACCGAAGCATTCATAAAAGTACCACCGCACGCGTCGGCAGCATACGCATCGCACTCCGGCACAAATGTCGCCGGGTACGTCGTCCCGTACACAGCGGACCCATTCACGGCAATGGCATTCTCCTTGCTGATCAGAATCGGCGAGCCGTATTTAAAACTCGTATGTCCGTCATTCAACCTGTCCACGAATGGAAAGCGCAGCGCTGAGCGCTGGGCATGCGTCAGTGTCCCAGCTCCAGTCTCCGTCGGGTCACACGGTTGTTTTGCTTACAGAGAAATCTGGGATGGAGAAGTTGAACGCCCGGACGTCGTGGTCGTGCAGGGCTTCGAGGACGGCAGGGTAGAGGTCGGGTGGGAGAGAGGGGAAGATGGTGCGGTAGGCGGAGGTTAGGATGGAGTATTGGGCTGGGACGATACTGCGCGCTACAGCATAGGGAATCGGGACGATGGCGGTCGTGCCGTTGATAACGCCGGTGGCATCGTTGGGATAGTCTTGCGCTATGGGGTTGGGTTGAGTTTGAGAGGTACAAGTAACGGCAAGGGAGGGAGTAAAAAACGCAGAGAAGAGTAGAGGGAGCATGTTTGCGAAGTAGAACACTTGCTGGTGTGAGGATGTTTAAGGGAGCGGTGATGCTTTAAAGTTTGGAGATTACCACTTGTAGGCTAGCCGGTGGTGATGCTCCCGAGGGGCGTCAGTGGCTGCTTCCCGTGTGGAGCCTGGGCTGGGACATAATAATGTTTTGTTTTATCCCTCGCACTGGCAACCCCGTCCGCTCACGGACCACCTTCTGTAGGCCAATCGGATGGTAGCTCCGATTCTGCATGAACACCAAGGTGGATGAGATTTGTACGTAGATTTGTATAGAGACTTCATTTTTGACGGTCTTAGTATAGAACTACTTAATACTTGAGCTTGCAGTGGTGTCTACCTGGGAGATTGTTCGGGCGCGTCGTATGTGCTCCTGCCAGCACTCAGGGCTGACTTCTGGCCTACACAAAGGCAGTCGGCAGAGCGAGCAGCCATAAGTAGTACGCGCAGGACGCTGGCGCCCTTGACGATTGCCAGAGGTCTCTGTAAGAGCCGTACGAGGTGTCTTGCCGTGCTTGAAGTTGTGTTTTGTACGCCCATTTTCAGCACAAGCTACACAAGCTTTGGCTTCCCCAAACAGTCTTATTAACTTGTAAGAGCTCTCGTTGCTGCCAGCGTTAATAAATACGTCCTTAAGTCTCTAACGTTTAATAGATCCTGCGCAAGGACGGCTACCGCGCTTAAAAAGCTACTCTATAAGCCTGTATAAAAACTTTTTATAGCCTCCACGTTAAGCCTCTCTATCTAACAAGTAGGAGGAGAGCCTATAGCAATTATTAAGCGTTAGATCTAGTAGAAAATAGAGTAGCGGGCGCTAGGTCCGTCTCTTAACTTGCTATATAGAGTAGTAACTTTTAACCTGGTTAAAGCGATCTACCTTACTCTTATAGTAATTATACTTATCTATAAACTAAGGGATCCTAAGCAGTTTAATAAAGTTATTACTAAAAATCTTATTTAGTAATTTCTTATTATTCTAGTTTATCCTTAACCTTCTACGGTGCCTAAGGATGACTTAAGTAGCTAGTAGCGACTTTTATAAGTAACATCTTAGCATAGGGTTAAGGGTGGGAACCTACGCTTAGCAATAGTAGAGGTAAAGAGGATAACTTAATTATCTTTTTATGCTACCTATAGAACTTCCTTACTCTTTAAAAGGTCCTAGTATATCTCTCCCTACTCTAACTTGGCTGTAAACTACGTCTTAAGCTATATAAGCTTCTAGCTAAAGCTCTCCTTTGTTAACTTCTAGCGTGCGCGCGTCTAAACAGCGGCATCCTCTGCCTCTAACTCTACAACTGCTGTCTCCTCGTACGCCTCTTTAGTCCTTGTTTTTGTCGTTCTGACTGTGCCTGCGCAGCCTACACCATGCTGCCGGAGGTACTCTAGCATAGGTATAGTGTTGAAGAGGTTATTATCCCACACAGAGTGTAGACCTGGCGGAAAGAGACGGCGACCGTGAGCGTCAACAGCGAGGACGAGAGAGACAGGTACAGACTCTATAGGCGTAAAAGCTAGAGTAGTAGCATTAGTAAGAAGCTTTAGTAGGTTAATAGAACCTCTGCCTATGCCTTTAGCATAAAATAACCAGTTTAGTATTACTCTATTATTAGCTAAGCACTAGATCTTATAGCCCTTAGGCGTAGGCTTTATCTTAATTATAATACTCTCTATCGTATGTCCTGTAAACCTAGTAATTACCTTGTTAACGCAGAGGTGTTAGCTAGCTCTCTAGTACTTTAAGCACTACTCTTAAATAAGCTTACTAAGATCCTAGACGCGTCTAAAGGGAGACTTAAAGCTCTAATCTACCTCTATATAGTATATATATCGATCTAGCTGCTGCTAACGTTTAAGTACTATATATTAATTAATTAGGTGATAGGGTGCGTTCTTGTGGAGTCGCGTCTAGTACTCCTCCAGTGAGGGCTCGACGTGAAGGCCCATATATACGACAATTGCGAAGTACGTATATAGCTCAGATGGTGATGTAGGCTTCCAGCTACGCGTTGAGGGCAGCTGCGGCCCGTACCGGAGCGCAGAGGCATGCTGATTTGTATAGTGTACGATTTAGTTAAGGACGTTAATATCAAAGAACAGATTAAACAGGTTAATAGGTAAGCCTTTATTTACTCCTTTAGGTAATAGAGGACTCCCTATTACGTGAGGGTTGTTAATTCTAAGAGGTCTCTAGTCAAGTGGCGGATCTCGCGGCAGATTGGGCAAAACACCAGCCTTTTTCGTGTACTTGGTGTATTTGACGAAGTCAGGATCGTTACTAGGCTGAGAGGCAGCTTTTGGCATGTTTGCATGTGCAGGAGCTTCCAAAAAAGGCGTGTTTTAGCTAGTAAACAGAAATTGCTAACATTACGATACAGATCTGGTGTTTGCATGCGCTATCACTTGATTGGCTGTTCAAAGGTGGCCCGTGAGCGGGCGGCTTTGCCAGTGCGAGGGATAGAAACATTCAGTTGCACGCCCTCATACCTGGTTCTCGTCCTCGATACCATCCAGGCGATAGTTGGAGAAGCGCTGCATCTTTCATTGACCTTCATGTGGCACAGCTTCAATATATATTGAATTCTCATGCGGCATGCTAGCACAGTTAGAAACCGGCAAAGTGAACATGCCGCAATTGAAGAAGAATTCAAAGACAGTCAGAAGATGACTTTTGTAAGTTGAGGTTGGTGAAAACCGGTACGATTCTTGTTCAGTTGCTGAGGTCGAATTCCTCGCGCAGCTATCCGCTCTTCGGAAGGATTGCGGGAAGAGTTTCCTCGTCGAATTTCGTGCATCCGGCTAGTAGAGTGGCAAAGAACTCGTGTTGTAGCGGAGAAGGGCCCGGGCGTGACTCGGCTTGTGATTACCTCGCCTGGCCAAAGAAAACGAGCCGAGGATGTTCGCGTTTGCACTCGCTCAGCACGAGCCTGCACAGGCCGGCCGTTCAACTTGATCTTCGCCGCCTCTGTGACACACAACTTCGCTCACGATATACCCTCACAATCTTCCACCCGCTGAGAAGCGTGTTGCGTTGAGGCACTGAAGGCTTGCGGACCCGCGCGATTCTTTATTGGCATCCCGGCCAGCCCCGCAAGCGACCCTCGGCGTGCTTCATCCCTCGTCTTGACGTCGCCCGACTTTTCTGACAACCTCTGCATCGCCTGCGCCAAACACGGACACCGCATATTCGCCTGATGACGGGGTGGTGAGCGCGGAAAGGACGACGCTCGAATGGCATCACCGTCGCCGCCCAAGCCGTGGGAGCGGAGCGGAGGCGCAACCAGTGCCTCAGTTGGTGCGTGACAGTCCGCCGAGGTCAACTCCACGCATCCGCTAACAGATGACAGGCCTGACCGGAAGCAGCACAGCAACAGCCCCGACGGCAACAGCAACATCCAATCCGCCCCCACTGCCAGAGGTGCCTAGTTCGCTCAGCACCGTCGCAAACCGCAATGCGACTAACTATTCCACCATGAACGCGAACAGATACGGCTCGCCGTATGGAGGCATGGCCGGAGGCATGGCTGGAGGCATGGGTGGATACAACAGCTACTCCTCGCCATACAACCGGATGGGTGGCTATGGATCAATGTACGGTGGTGGATACGGCGGCATGTACGGAGGTATGGGTGGGATGGGCATGGGTATGGGCGGCATGTACGGCGGGATGGGCATGCCCGGCGACCCGAACAATATGAGCCTTACCCAGTCTTTCAGCCAGAACACACAGACGACCTTCCAGCTGATAGAAGGCATCGTGGGTGCGTTTGGCGGCTTCGCCCAAATGCTGGAGAGCACGTACATGGCGACGCATTCCTCGTTTTTCGGTATGTCTACTATCCTCCACCCTCACAAGCCATGATTACTCACACTTCACGACAGCAATGGTCTCGGTAGCCGAACAATTCGGCAACCTCCGCCAAACCCTCGGCTCCGTCCTCGGCATCTTCACCCTCATGCGCTGGCTGCGCACCTTAATCGCAAAAGTCACAGGCCGCCCCCTCCCCGCGTCCTCCAAAGACCTGACCCCCGCCTCCTTCGCCGCCTTCAACGGCCGCGCCCCCGACGGCTCCGCCCTCCCCGCCAAGCCCTCCAAGAAACCCTTCATCATGTTCATGCTCGCCGTATTTGGCCTGCCGTACCTCATGGGCAAGCTCATCCGCACCATGGCGCGCTCACAAGAAGAGGAGCAGAAGCGACTCATGGCCAACGACCCGCTAGCCAGCGGCGAACCGCTCGACCCGAACAAACTCGAGTTCTGCCGCGCACTGTACGACTTCTCGCCTGACGCGAGCATGGCCGCGCAGCCGGGGCTCGACCTTGCCGTCAAGAAGGGCGATATGGTCGCCGTGCTCTCGAAATCCGATCCTATGGGTAACGCGTCGGAGTGGTGGCGGTGTCGCTCGCGCGATGGGCGAGTTGGGTATCTCCCGGGGGTTTATCTGGAGGCGATTCAGAGGAGGCAGCCGGCGCAGATTACGGCGGGGAGTCCGGCGGGGAGCAGGGCGCAGACGATGACGAGCGCGTCGGCGGCGAGTCGGACGGTTAGTTTGGCAGGGAAGGGCGCTGAGCCGGTCAAGGTGGCGCCGATGGTCGAGGGGAAGGCGGGGGATATGGGCGTTGAGAGTTTTCAGAAGGGCGCGTTTTATTCGTAGAGGACACCTGCGATGGACTTTCATTTTGTTTTCATTTTTAGCGCTTGAGGGTTTCTGTATATGTGTGAGATTTTCGGTTAGGTTTGGGATTTCAGAAGGAAGGGAACGGCGTTCTTCACGGCATTTGGACGGTACGGCTTTGCGTGTATTGGCAAAAGTAGAGGCGTGGATGGCATTGTTTGGCACGCTGCGATGTTCTCGCTGTGTTGCTTGATAGCGAATATTCAAGACATAACACCAATGGCTGATGGGACCTAGAATGAGATGTGAGGTATGCGAGCGCAAGAGTGTTGGAGTACAAACAGGCCTCATGAAGTTCCAATGATTTGGGATCAGGGAAAACCTCCAAGTCGTGCTAGGAACCTTGCCTCAGACGTCCAGCCCGATTGAGCATCATGTGCTAAGTCGCTTCGTGATAGCTTCAGAAAATTCTGAACTGCGTGTGTACGCTGAGGTGAATCAGATAGCATATGTACCCGGTAGGAAGGCAGCCAGATGTCCAAATTGTTATTGATGTCCAGCCAGTAATAAACAATATCAGCGTTGCTCGCCTCGCGTGTCTATATCAATCTAGTATCATACTCGCATAAATCCTACACGACCGCCCGCCACCCACCCATGACAAAAGAAACGTGTTCCACTGTATGCTCATCCTATACTCATACACTCCTCCCCGCCATTCAAACATAATACACGCCCCGCCCCTCCCCAACATGGGCAGCCGGAAAATACGCCACGCTCTTACTCCTAAACCGCTCACCGCGCGGGGTACGAAGTTCCTAAGCCTCGACCTTCTTCCGGCGCATGCTACCAAACCTTTTCTTCAGCGCGCTCCCCATGCTCCTCTCCGTCGTATTGCTGCGGCCCACGCCACTAGCCTCGGCCGCAGCGAAGGACTCCGCAGGCATCTCACCCGGCGCGTCGTCCGCGCCCAGGCTCTTATTGCGACGACGAGGCTGCAGTTCGACGCCCGAATCGCCTTTCAATTTGTGGTCCTTGAGCGCCTTCTCAATGGTAAACGAGGGCTCGCCCTTGCCCTTGAGGTCGTCGGGATGGTACGGGATGCCGGGCCAGCGGCGGTAGTCTGCGCCGGGCTCTCGCATGAGGTCTGCGCCTTCTTTATAGTCGTAGGTGCGGCCGAGGCGGTCGGGTATGCCGGGGGGCACAATGGCGACGCCCTCGAGGGGGCGGTGCTTCTGCACGGCGTCGATGATGTTCTCGGGGGGCGTGGCGTGGAGGGCCTCCTCGTTGGAGTCTGCGACGGCGGCGACGGGGCTGTGTTTGAAGGAGAGATTGCGCCCGATATTGGCGGCGTCGTAGGGGCCTTCGTGGTGGTAGGCTGCGCCGCTGATGTTGGTCTTGTCGAGCCGGTCGATGATGTCGGCACCCGTGAAGTTCTTCTTCCGCAGGTGGTGGGCGCGGTGCGCAGATTTGGTCTCTTTGCGGATCGTGTCGAGGGGCCGCGTGCTGGGGTCGCCGGGGTAGCGTTCACGGAGGGAGCCTCCACGCGTGAGGCCGGAGCCCTTCATCGGGTTGCTTCCGGAGGGCTGACTGGAGCGGCGGGGGCGGCCTTCGCTTATCGATCCGAAGGCTTCCTTGCGGTGGTTGCTGAACTGTTCGCGACGGGGGCTGGCAGAGTTGGGAGGAGAGGGATAATAATCGTATCTCCTCGAGCTCCGCGGGGTGGTCTCTTCATGCTGGACTGATGGCCCCTTGGAAATGGAAGTGCCGCGAGAACGGCGGTAGGGATTGGTTTCGGTTGAGGTTCCAGTGTTCTGTGAACGAAGGAAAGGGTTGGTTTCGACACTGCCTCTAGTGTTCTGTTGGCGGATGCTCGCGGATGGGAACTTTTCAGAGCCCACAGAGCCCGGTGGAGTGAGAGGCTGCTTTCGCGGAGCATAGGTTGATCTGAAGTGGCTGTTCAGGCCGGTCTCATCGCTGGGGTCCGGCTCGATCAGAGGGTCGATCAGTGAGTGTTGCGCCTACGAATGGAATTTGAGTGAGGGCGCGTATTGTCAGCAAGGGATTGCTTACCTCGGCGAATTCTTTGTCGCTGTCCATTGTAACTGTGCGACCGTCAATTTAGCTTGGTAAGTGAAAAGTCGTTTCAATGTTCCTCTTTGATGTGATTGTGGTTGAATGATGATACGAAAGTCAGGCAGGTGACAGCGGAGGCCTCTGATAACAGGCCAGGAGGGAAGCTGCAACCACGCACTTGGCAGGCACAAAGCATACGTAACACCGTCATTCTTCCGCATTGGCTCCTCCCACCTGCATCCAGATCGTTGCGTTCGCAACACCATCGGCCAATACGGCTACGTCATTGCCATTGGGTCCGCTGGCGTCCGGTTTTCGCGTAGGTAGTGGGCCGCGTGCTTGGGCCGGCGTGTGGTCCCCGTTTTGGCAGCAACTTAAGCGTCGTCACCATAGATCGTCAGGCCCTGCAGCAGCCCAACCCACGCCAGCACGACCATGCCCCTGGCTCTGGTTCAATATTCAGACTCCGATTCCGACGACGATGCAGCGCCCACGCCCAGCGACAATGTCCTGAAGCGCAAACGTAGCGAGACGGACCAAGCAAGTCCCAGCCTGCCGCCGCTTCCGGCTGCATTCCACGACCTCTATTCCACAAATGCCCGAGTAAGCACCAGTGACGACCCCAGTCTCCACCGTGGGCGGAAACGCGCGGTCCCGCATGTCGAAGGGAACTGGCCTAGCCACGTCTATCTCGAGTGTAAGCCATCCTGGTTCCTTTTTCGAAGTTTTGCACGCGTGCGGAGTGGACTAACGTGGTCGAGGGTTGCCGTCTCAGGGTGAATTCCAAAGTTTGAACAGCCTGATAGACCATGTTCGAACTGTCATCGAAACTACCAATAACAGCCTGAAGAAAGCGCTGCCGATCCCAGAGATCCATCCTTCGCTTCAGTCTGAGCTAGGCACGCTGGTTCCGCTCCATGTCTCTCTGTCGCGTACGCTGCAGATCAAGACTGATGAGCGAGAGAAGTTCCTTGAAACTCTGACTGCCTCGCTGCGGAGAGCAGCTGTGCGCCCATTCAAAGTGAACTTCTCAGGATTGAAATGGGTGCCCAACTACGAGCGCAATCGCTGGTTCCTTGTACTGGGGATCGAGAAGCCAGTCCAAGATGAGCTAAACAGGCTTCTCGATGCCTGCAATGACGCAGCCGACAAGTGCGGCCATCCGCCTCTCTACGTTGGAGACATAGGCGATGGGCCGATGGAGGAAAGCGTCCCCAGCAAGAAGGCAAGGAAGTGGAGGAAAAGCACGCAGAACGAGAGTACCCCGACTCAGACCAAGTCCACCATTGACCGCACCCAGAACTTCCACGTCAGCATCGCTTGGAACCTGACGGAGCCTGACCCGGAATGGGTCACCCTGGTACAGAGTGTAGACGTGTCGAAGTTCATTGCGTCCCCGCACGGGCCGTTTGAGGGGGTCAAGGCGAAGCTTGGGAACGTTGTCAATAACATCGAGTTGGACCCTAGGAAAAACAGTCTCGGTAGGAAAAGTGGGTTGCTGGGACTGGGATGATCGAGGTGATGCGATATCATCGCGCTTGGCGCAGCGAACAACTCGCCCAAGGCCAGTGTTTATCAACTCCAGTAAGACACTGGGAGTGTGCAATGCTGAGCCCAATGCTCGCATGTAGCCTGTAGCTTGCCACAGCGTAATAGAGATGACACACCTCATAGCCCAGAAGATGCACTTCTCAAGCCCATGCTGTTCGCAGGGCGTTCAGGCACGAACGCGCACGAAACGCGCCCAAAATATGTTTTACGTACCAGATCGTACAAGTACTCAAGGGCTACCAACGCCACACGCACCAATGCCACTTCCATCCGCACCACACCCTCCGCACCAAGCAAACGACCTTCTCTCCCTTCGATTCTGCATCTGACCTCGGGACTAAATTCATCACGTGCCCCGCCTTTCCAAAAACATATAAATACCCCTCGATCTTCGCACTGCGAAGTTCTTCACACTACATTTGCTCTCGTAAGGGCACTAAAAAGAATCTTACGTTCATATGATGTCTTCTGTTGCTGCGAGGCCTTTGTTCTTGGGGTACTAAAAATGAGCACACCAGAAACAATATGTCTTCACCTCCGGCGAGCTGTGTTTTCGGAGCTACCAAAAAGATCGAAGATGATCTCAATGTCTTCTCCTGCTGCGATGCCTCTGTTCTCGGGGTTCCAAAAGAGGGTCCAACCAGGGCTTATGTCTTTTTGCGGAGGAACCGGGTGCATCGAGTTCTCCAAAAAGGACGTTGGATCATGATATGTTCTGCGGACTCGCGCCGGGCTATCTACCAAAAGACCGTGCCACACCTGCCATGCCTCGCTTCTGCGACGGCCCTGGCATGTACGTTTCCAAAACTTTGTCCCGGAGACACGTATGTTCCGGACGGACTTCTCTCGGCATTAAAAGTTACAGAGAAAGTTACTTATGGTGCTTTGTGTCTGCTCTCCAAAATAATAGCTTTGGGATCTATGCCCTGGACTGCCTCCGGTCTTTCCAAAAAGTGCTTGGCAGAAACGAAATGTTTCTTCTGCTGGCGGGCAGCTGTACGGCTCGTCCTCGGGTCACACACGGGTCCAAGACAAGTCTAAATTGAAACGTCCTACCCGACCTAGCACCTTCATAATTAGGATATAAAAAGCGCAATTAAGGGCCCATGTCTCCCATTGATAGCCGAAAAGTTTCTCCAGAAATTTGGTTCGTGGATACACATGTTCTGGACGGGACTGTGCTGCCTTTTGAAATCGAAACAGAGACGCTTGATGGACTTGTCTTGCGGTCTTGAAGAGATTCAGGAAGTTTTCGATGTGTGCGCCGTGGGGTATCCCTTCTTGATTCGAAAAGTGCAACAAGGCCGCTCATGTGTGCGTTCCCTCCGCTCCAAAACCCTGCGAGGACTTTGCTATAGTGTCCGGAACTACTATGGTTCTGTCCAAAGAGTATGGCGATTCATTCTCTGTCTCTTCCTTCTTCTCTGTTCCTAAAACACTACATCTACAGTTAATGTTGCGGATGGAATTCTGCCGTTTCGAAAAAGCGACATTGGAGATAATCATAGACCGTTTTATCTCATCGCAGGACTACGAAAAGGCTACCACACGTTCTCATGCACTTTGGTCAACTTCGGTGCGCTGTACACTTCTCCTCCTTTCTCCACTCTCAGAGTATACAGGTACATGTAATGTTCTGGACCGAACTTGTCCGTTCCCAAAAACACCACTACTAAAGCGTGATAGACTCTCCACGCTTTGTGCAGGAGCTCAAAAACATTTGGGCGTCAGTATTATGCACACTGGCTGCTCCCCTGCTCACAAAACCAAAACCGCCACCGCAGAGAGTATGTGGCTCGAAAGGAGCCTACTCAGGCCATTTTCGTCCAGAAGAGCAGCTGGTGGGTCTAAAAACCGGAAAAGTTACCCTTATGGTTCCTGTTCTTCTACTTTAAAAAGAAACCCCGCCCACGGCATGTTTTCCTGCCGTGTGGAGCCTAAATACAGATTATACGCAAAAATGTACGTTTTTTCGCGGTCGAATCCAAGCTGAGAAGTTCCACGTTGTAGACCAATGTGCGTGGGACTAAAAAAGCTACCAGAACAGTCGGTGGCGTTTGTTCCTTCTGTTCGCAAAATAAGCAACAAATGGAACCATGTTTCTGGCTCTCGGCCTTTAGAAACCCAAACAACCTTGAAGTGGGTAGTATGTGTCTGTCCCTACGCTCTAAAACCTATATATGACAGCATAATGTTCTGGACAGTGCTTTTTTGAACGCAACCTCGCCATATACTGGATTATGATTTTCCTCTTCCTTCTGATTCTGAAATCTCCGAAAACAAGCCAAATGTGCGCCCAGATTGCTATTGGTCCAAAAAAGACCGAGTTTCTGCTAATGGATTTCTTCCTCTGCTCGAAACTGAGACCCAAAGAACTTATGTTCTGGTGGGCCTCTCTTCCGCTCTAAAATCACGTCACCAATGTACATGACGGTTTTCTTGGACTCGAAAAAGATTAACACTGGCGGGCTATGTGTGAGAGCTGCTGCTTGTTTCTCAAATCGCTAAGTGCAAGGCTTACGGCTTGGAGTGCCCTTGCCGGTTTGAACGCCAAAATTGACAGGATCATGCGGTTCGTCTGCTCCAGAAGCAACGAGTAATGAGCACTATGTGCAACACCTCCCCTCGTTCTAAAAGTAACATTAACTCGCTAAGCTTTTCTTTCGTTTGTGCTCCAAAAACGCCTTGAATACGCTACATGGTGGGAAGAGCCTTAGCCTCTCTCAAAACGCGAGCAGCCGAGGTCATGGATTGCCCTATACGCCCACAAAAAAATGTCCGGACTGTCCTATGGCGGGTTTGTGGAAATACAAGACGATTCGATACATGTCGTTTCCTTTGTTCTGTAATTCGTTCACAACCAGTATTGCATTCCGGACCGCCTTCCGCCAGTCCAAAACTTAATAAAACCGTTGTATAACTCTTTCTCGTCCACCCTAAAAACGGATGCCCGAACGATAAGTAGGGAAGCCATGGAAGCATGCGAAGTCTTGAAGCTGACGTCTCGTCTGCCCTACAAACAATGAGAACATTGTAACATGTCCTGGAGCACCTCTGTCAAAACTCTTCCTATCAAGATAATGTTTCCCTCTCTTCTGCGCTACAAAGAAATAGCACCAGAAACAATGTCGCAAGTGCAGGATGTGAGGCGTTTCTTCTCGCTGAAGCAATCACGAATACAGCCTATTTTCTGGACCGCCTTCCGTCGGCTTGAACGTCTTAAGAAGCCCTATAATGGATCTTGCCTGTTGACACTGGACGCGGGAATTTCAGAGCTCATGTGATGGATGGCAGGTGCGACTGAATGTATTCGATCCGGCTCCATGACTCCTCTCTCCTCTGCCGCAAGTCACTGCAACATTCTTTGCATGCTCCGCTTTGCCTGTCGGGTGGCCAAAGAAGACAGCGTTCGACATTCCATGGCACTGCCTTTGACTTTGGCTTATAAATTTGTTGCTTGAGACAAATGTGTAGACCATAAAGCCTGGTGAACAAAAATCACACCAAAAATACAATGTCTCTCTACTTGCTGCTCCAAAAGAGTTCGCAATCCAGCGATGTTCCGAAGAACGGTGTTACGGTTTAAAATGACTAGCGAAACAAGACCTACCTCTGTCATTCAACTAAATCAAAACACTACCAAAGGCGTGGTGGGCGCCAGGGATTGTGTAAAAGGGACCGGACACTCATGCATGGTCGAATCGTGCACCAAAATGCTCCACAGCGAAGATCATGGCGTTCTTCTCGTGCTACGATTAATACAAGATACCTCGTGTCCCTCTCTCAAACGATGGAGAACCGACCCATGAGAGAAGACCGAACCTTCTGTTTAAAATCACTGGATACGGAGTCATGCTCTCCTTTTCGCGTCACAGAATGCTGTTACAGATGTCAATGTTCGAGGAGTTGACCTCTCTCTCTATAAGCAAAATAGAAACAGTTGGAAGACTTCATGGCGCCCCCACACCTCGGAATTGACACAGTGAAGCAGCAGCTTGGATAAGCTCTTCAAAATCCCGCAAGCTATTTGTCATGCATTCTTCTGCTGCACTACAAAGAAGCACACCATATCGACATGTCCTGGAGGGCGAGCATATCTTCTTATACAGAAGTACTTGGTGTCAGTTTTATGTCACTATCCTTCTCTTTCACTGCTACATACGTTGACCACACTTTCAATTGAACGAAAATTGAGGAAAATGTGCCAGTATGGTTCCCCTGTTGTGTTTCCAAAGCAATCCATAAAAAGGCCATGTGGTGGTTGGAGGACGTACGACTACAACATACTATAGTGAAAATTCTAATGTCGCTTTCTCCTGTGGGCTCAAAATTCATTTCTAGGTCCACTCCGAACCCGTCAAATGGCCTGAAACCTGAATATATGAGGCTTATACCTACTCTGAACATACTGTCAAGATAATCGGCTTATTATGCAGTGTGCTGGAAGAGAAATCTTAGACTGCAACAATTCGAACAGATTGCCCGTTATGTCTCGTGTGCTACGGGCGTGGCACATAACATCTCAAAATGCAGTTATACCTTCCCCAATATCTCTCCCCCTATGGATCCCCAAAACTACACTCCTTGGTTATATGTGCTGGAAAGCCGATACCTGGAGCGGAAAACCACTTTTTCTGCAACACACAACACAGCGTCATTATGTTACCTTCCAAGGACGAATCTATTTCACAAACTGCTTTTTGGACTGGAGCACTATCTACTAAAGCACGAAGAAATACGCTTTTATGTCCCTTGTGCTCTCATTTGCTGGCGACCAAAAATTACCACCCACGCGAATGTGTGGGTCGACTGGAATTTTGTATCTATTCAACGCACCAAGATTTCGACTTAAAAAGGACGGACGACTCAAATTCATGGCTTCCTCGCCTGTTAAAAAGCCTTGGATCACAGAGACGAACAGTTGCCCATTTTCTCCGCTTCAAAAGTGCACAAATCCAGTCCCATGTGTCTTCGGCGAGATCTCGGCCTCTCCTTGCTATTCTCTCCAAAAATACAACTCTATAGCTTTTGTCTTACCGTGCAAATGTTCCCACGAGCTCAAGGCTAGACCAGGAGCTTTGACAAGATTTCCACACTCAATTACATGTGCCGGATCTGGAACATATTTTATTCTTTGAGACATTTATTCAAAGATGCTCGCTATGCGAAACATGATCGCTTCCGGGGTTTCTTTAAGAGCCTCCGCGTCTATTCCATGCGCTCGCAGACACATTTGGCAATGACTTAGGGCGGAGTCTTTCTCCGACGGATGTATCCATTAGGTATGCATTATTTGAGTTCTGGCTACTTGGCTACGCGCATTATAGTTCGTGATGATATGTTCCCTTATGTCAGAAGGATGATGCAACAGCGGATCTGTGGGCGTCCGCGGCGTAAAGCATGCTGCAAAGATTTATGGGGATTGTGTATTAATCTGTCATCAGTCCTTATGATTCCAGATCGCGCGCATGGCCATTCTTTTCACGTCGGTGCTGAGATTCGTCAAGGGCCATTCCTTACAGTACCTGGCAGATACGATTTCCTTCATCGTTTCTTGTACTTGTTCCACCTTAGAGTGAATTCATCCACCAGTCCACAAAGTCACTTCATTCCACCATTCCCCTACAAGATCACCAAGTCACGTACCCTTAAAATCCTAACATTCGCACCGCTCCCAATCCACCACTCCTGCCTCTCAAGCTCCCCCAAACCCCTTAGCACCAGCCCCTGCACACGCACACAATAACTAGTTGTCCAACTAGCAATCCTGCAAATATAAAACAAAACACAGTAACATGTATAAAACGCTACCCAACCCACCTCCCGATCTAACCCTCTACCTCTTCCCCCACCGCCACACCGCCCTCTTCAACGCCCTCTACGCCTCCCCACACGGCGGTCCCATTCGCATGCTCCCCCTCGTCCTTGAATCCGGAACCATCCACTACGAGCTACACGTTCCCTGTATCGCTCTCTTCAACCGGTTAAGCCAACTCACAATTACCACCACGTCAATGACGCGCGCGGAGTGGGAGACACTGAGGACTTTTATACATGAGGAAGGCGTTCTGAAGGTAATTTTGAGCCTGGATGGAGGGAAGACGGACTTTTTGGGGAAGCTGGTGGTGGCGGGAGGGTCTGGAGAGGGCGAGGAGGGCGTTGAGGGTGTCGAGAGGGAGAGTGTAAGCGTGAGGGTTTGGTGGCAGGAGAGGAGGGGGGAGGGTGCGGTTCTTGGGGCGAGGATGAGGCGTGGGTTGGAGTGGGTTAAGGCCCGATTGGGGAGTTAATATCGAAGTGATATAGGGAAATAGTTTAGTAATAATATTATGCGTTGGTATCGCACAAGATACGTCTTCCTAACCAACTCCAATAGTATGCCGGATGCACAGAATTCATGAAAATGACAGCTTTGCTTTGTGGATGGGAATTGCTTAGCGATTATAAGAATATGAAAAACCCATGGCGTTACGATCCCGCGGCTCATTTAAAGTTGTAGAAACCAGTTCCTCGTCTCTTCTGAGGCGCAGGCTCGGCATTCAGATTATGTTTCTGCCCCCGCAACCTTCGAAATGGTAGTTCCCACTGCGCCGCATCATCCAGTGCCTGATCCAATACTAAGGTGGTGAGATATGTCAAGACGACCACACTCAGCGCGGATACCCAATATACCCAAAAGCTGCCCTTGTTCGGAGCATAGTCATCCTGCATACTGAACAGACTGGACGTGTATGCGAGTGGTACAAACAGCAATGCGAGCAGGTTCAGGCGCTTCGCTCGTTTTGCTTCTTCCAAGTTCTGCCGATTGCCAGCAATGCTCGCTAGACCTGTCATTGACTGCATGAGAGTGTCTGCGCGCTCCTTGAGGATCTTGAGTCGGCGGTATATGTACTCAAAGTCTTTGCGGCAGTCCTTCCAGTCTACGCGTCGTTCGCTGTTAAGCTCCTCAATGGGGTATCCGAGACTGAGAAACGTGTCTTCGACGTCGTCGCGATAGTTGCCGCAGCGGCGAGAGATGGTCTGCAAAGACTTCCATTGCTCTTGCTCCTCCACCCACGCCGATTCCAAGCGTAGCTCGAGGGACGGGAGCATTGCTTTGATGTAGTCGACGAGCTGTAGATAGTGAGCCGCCACTATCTTCTTGACGAATACAGACGACTTGGAAGGCTCCGTCCAATCATCTGCGGTCAGCAGATCGGAGTGGTTCGTATAATAATGGATAAGGTCTCTTAGCATCGAGCTGTGGGGATGCTTGGGTCTTTCGGCGGCCATAAAATGAGACGCGGATGGTACAAAATCAACGTAGCCCTCTTGGAAAGGAGTGTTTAGTAGCGGGTCGGATTGCTTGAGGTTTGTGTATCGGCGGCTAAATTTGTTGAATTCTCTAGGCTCAGTGTTTAATTCGGCGAGCTGGGGGTCGCAGAGGATAACGACTGGAACTTTAGTAAGTATGAATACCGCCTCAGACGATTTTGACGTACCATCCCAACCACCATTCGAAGTCTTTCTGGACCACCAAGATACCTTTCTCCTGAGGATGCCGATTGTAGAGTCTTCTTTGTGCCTTGGCGGTGTCATGCCCACATGTCGCATAGTGCGGTTACAGAAGTAAGGCTTGTTTTCGATCGCTTTGCTGAATTGCCTGAGCTCACAGTACTGCAAGTGGAAGCTCTTTTCAGGATCTAGCAAAGAGGGGTGAGGCAACGCATCGCTGACAGGCGTGAAATCATTGCTCCAGACGCAAGTCCTCTCTTGCCGCTGGAAGAAGGCTGGGTCCATCATAAAGTGACCACCCAGGGCTGCAATGTATTTCTTCGCGAGCCCTTCCATGACATAGATTCGTCGCCGACCATGATTAGCGTCAACACCGTACGCAGTTCGAACGTCTTGAAAATGTTCGGCCAGATCCTGAGGTGCACGAAATTCCGTTTTACTGAAGCCAGAATTTTCAGTAGAAGGTAACTCGAGTAGAACAACCAATGCATTGTTATCTGTCAAGGGGTGGTCTTTGTTGTTCGGATCTGCCTTCTTAAGGCTAGGGTTAGAGCCACTGAGGGCCGCAATGTATTTCTGGTAAGGTCCTGATATGCTTAGCGGGACTTTTGATATCAGCAAGAGAGTTCGTCGCATACCTTCTTCGCAAAGCCATGTGCCAATCGCTTGCTCGCCGCCAGGTTGCGTTTCGGGACTGGGAGCAACAATCCGGGCATCTGATCTTGTGCGGCCCCTTGCCCCATTCGCCAGTCCACCGTGCAAGTTCTGCATATGCAACATCGTCGCTCAATCGCCTCTTATAAGAGGGGAAATCTCTGGTCACGTTGGATCCACACCACTGCAATGCTAGTCTTCCTCTGAGTCGAACTTTTTAGCTAAACCTGGGAGCCAATGGATGCATTCGCAGAAAATTCGGGAACGGGAGGACCGGGCCGAGCGAGACGAAGTCTGGGGAAGGATGAGTTGGCAGACGCGAACGGTTCCAGTCCGATCGCGACTTTTCAAGGGTGTGCGGCTCTGCGGGGCTGAGCTGGGGGCTGAATCACGGCACCTCGCGTAGCGCCACGTCACCCGTGCGTCGTTCTCAATGTAGGAAAGTGTCTCGTTTCAATGTTTCGTTCATGGTTTAGTTATGCAGCATGTGAGTTTATGTTAAGCCCCTATGGGTAGCTGATCCCAAAGGGGTAAAGGGTTGGTTCTCGGGCAAGAGTACTGTGAGGCAGGTAAGGAAGTATTGATAGCTTGCGCGTATCAATGGGGCGTTGGTATCGAAGGTGTGTACGGCACACTCAAATCAACAAGAGCCTGAGTCAAATCCAAACGATAGATTGATAAACAGGTTGAATACAAACATGAGAGCTCATACTTGCGTTCCTATATACTTGGCTTGTTCCTGCTCGTTGGTGAGCGCTCTCTGCAGAGCGCTCTCTGGAGAGCAGTCACGTGACTTAGCGCCATGCGGCGTAGTCGCAAATGACCAGTCATTCCTGGCGAATGACATGAGGAGTTAGGTACAAAACCGGCACAGCCTTCCCTGGATCTCAGATCCTAACAGTTTATAAGCGATCGAAGAAGGCTGTGCAAACATATGAACCAAACATAAGAACCAAACACAAAACCAAACATAAGCACCAAACATAAGAACCAAACACAAAACCAAACATAAGCACCAAACACTAGCACCAAACATAAGAACCAAACATAAGAACCAAACATAAGAACCAAACATAAGAACCAAACATAAGAATTATATACAAGAACTACACATAAGAAATAGAATTTGCGAGCAGACTAACCCCTATACTAATCCCCCTATACTAGCGGCGTCTATTAACCTTCCTATACTAGTAACATAAGGAGTCTCCGCACATAACGCTCTAATTTAATTATTAAAATATCAAAATATAGTTATAGTATTCTAGATCCCTTATTTCCTACTATATTGACTCTACGTTTATAAGGAAAGAAATAGCTGTATTCGTTTTATAAAACTATTTTTATAGTATTATTAGGTCCTATAACTCTTAGCTTTAGCTTTAGTTTATACGTAAATAATAATACTTATACTAAAGCATTAACCACTAATATATTTATATAAAGCTAAGCACCTACAGTTACCTATTCTAAATTAAAATAAAATAATAATATTAATTAATAGTAATTGAATTTTCTTTATACTATAGGTATAGTATATTAAGTAAAGTTTTACAAAAACTAGCTATATCTAAGATAAAGCTTATCTTATAAGATTAAGTACCTAAGCTACAGCTTAATACAAAAGGGATATTCTAAAGACAGCCAAGAATTAAAATGACTAAAAAAAGGTAAATAAAAATCATAATAGAACTTAATAACAATAAAAATTATGTAATAATATTACTTATAAGTATTAGGACCTATGAATATCTAAAAGAAACTAATTTATTAACTACTATTTTAAAAAGCTCTTAAATTAGTATAAAACATAAAATAAATAGGCTGTAAAGCTCAGTACGCTATCTTTATAGTATTATTATAATAAAGTTATTACTAAACTATAGTTACGCGTGACTTAAACTATAAGAACACTTTTAATAATAAAAAGTTATCTTTATAAGAGAGATATATATATAGGGTCTACTATATATTAATACTTAATACTAAACTTCTATCTAGGCCGAACTGTAAATTAAAATATTAAAAGCTTAACTTAAAAGGTATATTCAGGCCTTTATAAAACCTGTTCGTAGAGCGCTTCTGCTTTTTGCTGGCATTTAACTTGATTGAAGTACGCTGTGAGATGTGACGCCGGTGAAGGACTGCCTGTGGCAGTGCCGGGGCTGACAAGCTTCGAAAGAAGGAGGTGCAGGGAGGTCGTACACGACCATTATTGCTAGATTCAACAGTCTAAAAGTCAGCACCAGTAACTCAGTCGAACGACTTGGAGAGATGAAGATAGAATTGCCTCGTGCCCCTGAATGAAATGCGTGGTTGGCATTGAAGGAATCTATGATGGTGGAAGAGTCGTTCAGTCTTTATCGGTGCAGTTGTGGTCCTGGGGTAACACGATATACAACGGAACATTAGATCAAAGTAAAATGAAGAAAACTTTGACTGGTCGAAATCCAGAATAAGTTAGGCTTGACGAATTCCATTCCTTATCGAATAAGCCGTGTGAAAACAGCAGAGGTATCTAAACTAGGTACAAAATGTGTCGTAATCTTCGTCAATTAATGAACCATGCTCTTCCCGATCTCAGACTCCCAATTGTTCGCCCTCTCGAAGCCGTTCGAGTACGTTTGGTAGTCCATCATGGCCTGCATGACCTCGTCACGACTGGTGACAACAAAAGGTCCGTACTGCACGATGGGCTGGTCCAGTGGTTGTCCAGCGACGAGGATGAAGCGTGATTCAGCGTCCGCGCCCTCCTCTACGGTTGCCTCGATGCTGTCGCCATTTTTGTCGAAGACGACGTTGTGGTATTGAGGAATCGGCCGCGATACGCCCTCTGACGAGAAGATGGTAGTACCATTGAGTGTGTAGGCGAAAGCATTCCAGCCCTTGGGTAGTGCCTGCTTCACGTGGCCACCGGGCTGCACTGTGAAGTCGAGCAGCCAGACTGGAGTATACGCCAGCTCTTTCAGTGAATCTGTGCCGTAGGCCCGCCCGCTGATGACCTTGACCTTAACTTTTCCGTTGTCGGCAGTGGCTTCAGGTATCTCCTTGGCCCTCAAGTCTCGGTACCGTGGCTCGCAAGACTTGAGCTCCTTGGGCAAATCGACCCAAAGCTGCATGCCGACGTTCGCAGCACCGTCTTCGTTCTGCCTCGGCATCTCAGCGTGAACGATGCCCCGCCCAGCAGTCATGAATTGTAGGTCACCGGCTTCGATGGTGCCTGCGTGGCCGGCAAAATCTTCGTGATCGACTGCGCCGGACAGGAGGTAGGTGATAGTCTCCTGTCCACGGTGAGGGTGGTCAGGGAAGCCTGCACCCGGCGGGATAGCAAAGTGGTCGAGCATGAGGAATGGCGAGAAGTTGCGGAGCTGAGGGGTACCGATGGATCTCCGCACTCGGGCACCTGCACCCTCCGATTGTTCGATGGCGAGGAACGACTTCTGGATCTTGCGCGGGGCAATGGTCGTGAGGGGCTCGTCGGGGATGACGGGGAGTCCCTTGAAGGTCGTTGAAGCGTTGGTGGACATTGTGCGTGCGTTCAGAGCCGGTCGAATGTGTTTCGATAGTTGTGTAAAGCGCGCAAGCATATACTCGTTGTTGTAGATTGCGATTGCAACTGCTGTTAAGGCGACGAGGATAGAGAAGACCGTCTTCATGGAATGCGCCGGGCTTACTTATACGTGAAGTAGGGATGTCGTCGAGAAGCTTCGAAACGGGAGCTAGAAATACTCAAAAAATTCCGCGCCATGATGAGAGCTTGTGTAAGGCGTTAGAAAGCGGAGATGGAGAAAGTTCTTGGCGGATTTGACAATCCTTACCAAGCAGACGTAATGGAACTGTTGGCACTTGCCCTCGGTTCGTTGAGCATCCGACAGTCACGTGCGCGTTTTAGCGCAGAACTTCCAGAAGTCTGCAGGCAACCCACCGTCGCAGCCGTAACAACCACTTAGCCCAACTCCTGCGCCTAACCTGGAGCTGAAGTCGAGTTTCGAGATCATGAAAGCACGCTCGCCTCCTTCCAGATTCCCGCCGCAGCTTGGCGACAGCGTCCCTAGGTAGGAACCGATCTTGACGAAACCTCATGAGAATATCCGACTCGTCATTCAATGCGCTGTACTGCTTTCCTCCAATTTCGCGCATACTGGGCTCCAGAACAATCTAGGCTCTGCATGCGCCTTAACTATTGCGCCCCGCAACCTGCTCAGGGGAAGAATCATATATATATGGAATGGCTGCGCGTTCTTTAATACGTGCCACCTCACTGGTGTCATTCTAGCATCCTTCAAGGGAAGAGCGAATCATTTGAGCATGTGATGCAAGAACATGCATGCGTGCAAGCACCCAAGGCTGACATGCGTCCACGCGTCAAATGCACCGCGTTTGTCGTCACGATATGGCTCGCTAGGCCTTAAGGCCGAAATTGCACCCCTAGAGGCCACTGGAGATGCTGACAGGGCGGCAGGAACCAGCAAGCAGATTCCAAATGTGAGTATAGCGAGACTCTACTCCAGCCTCAATCCTTGTCGAATGGGGGATGGAACAGGGTACATACATGCACACGTCAAGCCACAATACGGCGGTCATATTTCATGAACTTGGGTATCTTCGCCTCGTATCTCTCCGTCTTTCAACCATCCCCCTCCGTCTCCTTTCTCTTCGCATCAATCCGCACAATAGCCTCCTCGAATAGCCCCAAAAGATGCTTCCAAAACGCCCTGTGCTCCTCCTTCTCTTCTTCATCAACAGAATACCGTCTCGCAAGCACTATCGGAATTGCCACCACCCCAACTGACCTCGAATAAAGCCGGGGATCGGCTCCATGTTCCAAGAGCAGTTCAATCACTGGGAGGTTCTCGACAATAGATTTCTTACCAGGCATGTGGGTTTGCCGTAGGCAGGCGTCGAGTGGGCGTCCTTCGTTATGCCCCACGTGCGGAGGCGTGTCAGGGGCGTTAACGTCCTCACCGTTGGCAATGGAAGCGCGGCAGGCGGCCAGCATTGTTTCAACGCTGTGGTTAGAAATGGGTTCCGTGATGAGTTGTGATCGTTGCACGGGTTGATCGGGTTGAGTCGAGCCATTTGCGGGTGATGCCTGGGACATGGTAGCTGAAGAATGGACTTGATGTGTTCAAATGTTCTTTGTTGGTGCGTGAGAATGATCGCCCTGGTGGTGTATTCTGGTGAAGGTGAATTATGCACTGGGCATATATTACATGCAGTTGATGTTTAATGTTTGTACGATGTTTCGACGGAGATTTTTGCGGGGGCCGGGAGGCTCAGGCCTGGCGGCAAGGCGATGCAGGCGTTACATACACGTACAACTCTATTGTGAGTGAACTAGCGCCTAGACGATCCTGGCGTCAGCTGGCCCCCAGGGGACCGTATACGGCAAGGCTGCGACGCAATCTCGGGGTTAAAATGACCTCCGGATTACCATTACGACGAATTGCAACGGTCTATCCGAACGAGAAACCCATTCGTGATGAATACGTGCCGTTGCACGCGACTCGATCTGCACTCTATTGATGGTGCTGCCTTGTGCTTCAATTGTGGACCTCCCCACCGGCGTCTTTGAGCGAGCATGCGTACTACCATTACATATCACTCGAGACTCTAAGGTCTATCTGACATGTCCGCTTATATCCTGGCGAGCGCAAAACAGAGGTACGATGCCAAATACTCCACACGACGCTGGATGATCCAGTACATTCGAGGCTCTGTCCTATACGTGGGGTGACCGAACATCGAATCGTTCCTTACGAAAAACACAAGGCCGCCTTGAAGTTACCCCCAACTGTTTAGCAGCCTTGGAGGACCGGCGCCACCAGAACCAAGGTCGAACACTATGGATAGACGCAATCTGTATCAATCAACACAGCAACACAGAAAAGAATCACCAGGTACCGCTCATGAATCAGATATACTCAAAAGCAACACAATTACTGATATACATTGGCCGCGATCCCCGAGATTCTCACTCTGTCAAGTTTTTTAAATTCTTCCGCACCTTGGACTACCATGCCCACTGGAGTGGCATACCCATTTCACAAGAGGATGTTTCACACTTTCTCTCTCAGCCTTGGTGGTCAAGGTTATAGATCCTGCAAGAAGTGGCTGTTGCCAACGAAGCTTTTCTGGTCTGGGGAACCGCGACATTGAAGTGGAAGCATATCTCCACAGCCCGGATGGCCTCTCGAAAATTTCAACCCATCGACTCGCAAGGTCATATACCGCCAGTATTCATGTTTCCTGGAATCAACCAAGACCCCTAGAGAACCTCTACTCGCTGATATACACACCGAGGAGCTGTCACGCCTCGGATCCCAGGGACAAAATCTATGCTCTATTGGGTCTTCTCCGCAAAGACATCATCCACGATCTCGTGGCAGATTACAACAAATCATTGGAGTCGGTCTATATCGACCTGTTTGTATATATAGGCAAATCCGACGGCAACTTCCAAATTCTTGAATTGCTAGGACGAGAAGTACCGCTAGAGAGCGATCTGGAATATCAAGAGGCTGAAATACGGCGCCTAGAAGACAGAGGGATTGAAATCTCGGAAGAGATGAGGTCATTGTCAATGGGTGAGTATTATGCGTTACCAGGATATGCTTGGACAGAATCGAAGCCATACAAGTTTAGCCTTACTCGTACCCTGGGAGAGTTACCTTCCGAGATGCCCAATGTTCGCCTGCTTCAGGAATTACAGCAATCTTTGGACACGATACAAGCTTCGCCACGATCTTGGTCGAATACGGAGGATTTTCTATGTCCAACGGATATATAGTCTTCCCACATCGGCCAAACACTGCACCAAAGCTCCCGAACAGTAGGAGTGGCGTCTTCCGAGCAGATGACTAAGCCTGGTGGCCCAACGTGGGTGCCACAACTCGATTATTTGCCGAAACTAAGCTCCTTCTCCAGGTTGCATTCCAGGTTATCCTTCGACACCCTTGACTTAGCATTGTCAGCCACCTTCTGTTCAGGACATGTAAAACACGATAGTCCTGCCCTCAAAATCAGGATACTTCGCATGGGAGTTGTCCGCCCATACCGCACTTCCGCCTTCGCTAAAGACGGTTAGCTTACGGACAGATTGTTTTTACAATATATGATTTTGCGCTCGTACACCGATCAGTACCTGCACCAACGAATTACGGCATTGGCCAACGGTCGGAAGCCTATGTTCACCCGCGACTCGTGGATCATGTGCGCGAACGATGTCCGCGTTAGGGACCATGTATGTTTCATAGCTGGCGCGACTATACCTTTTGTGTTGAGGCGAGTGGACCCAAACCGAGGATGTCGATCATTCATTTTACTTGGAGAATGCTATCTTAATGCCGTAGGGCATCTTTCCGGCAGGGCGGTACAGGAACCGAATCCAACAATCCTTTGGGACATTCTGAAGAAGAGAATCCACAGTGGGAAGACGTATGCTTGGTGTAGGACGGCTTCCTCGTTTGGACGGGTTGAATGAGAAGAAGGAAATTTCTACAAGCTATTCACTGTCTATCGTGTACTCTATCCGTCCATGACCTCTTTGAAGAACGAGCAATGGGCACACGACGTTATCAAAACCCATTTCATGCATATTGTTCTCGACTATAGACCACATAATTGACCATGGAAACGAGATTCAAAGGAAGACAAATGTCATCAATGACCACTCCTAGCGTGAGCTGCCATCTGTATCCGTGGTACATGGGGAAGTTGCCCGACCAACAATTATGCGGTCAGCATCCTCACTTGTACTTCTCAATTAATTTTCCCTTCGTCAATTTTCGACCTGCCCAGCTGCCTTGATGTGTGACTAGCTTTCGATTGACAAAGGTGGGGTGCAACCACTGCTGCAAGGAGTTAATCTGCACGCACACGCATGTCATATTTTCCCTAAGAACCCAACCAATGCACGCGTCGCGTGAGAGGGTTAGCCGCGGGGTTAATACGGTAAAATCAAAAGATAGGACTATTTCAGAAACAATTAGTGTTGCTGTCTTTGCAACATCCGTCGCCATCTTGCAATTATCATCCTTAGTCATCAATCTCTCAATCCACCACCCCCTGCACTAATTCGTGGGACACTCCGCGCTGAGGTAAGCAGCACCGGCCATCAGTCTCAACACCACGATTTATTCAGCGCTGCGACCAGCCACATACATCAGAATAGAGCGTAGATTTTAGTTTATATAGTAATTTGTATATGCATAAGAATCTTGTACAATTTTTTTGGTGATTTACCAGTGTTCTGAGCGAATAGCCTCACCGCCGTTGGTCGCTAGTTGCTTGCACCGAGATGGCATCTTAGAAATTAACCTACGTATTTCTGTGAGCGTAATCATAGCCCATTCTTGTACGAGGATCTCCTTAAGATGCTGCTTTGTACCATCCCATATAGTCTCGGGCGGCAGGGGACTGTTAAGACGTCTTTTTACGCGTTGTTTGAGGATAAGCCATACGCCTTCTTGTGGATTGAGATCCGGCGACTGGCCTGGATGGAGTAGTGTACGGATCCAATTCACATCCTTGAGTTTTCTAGAGACGTTGTTGAAGGACTTTGTGCCATGAGATGGGTCGTTATCCTCCTGTAGGAGCCACTCCCGCTGCTCTATTGTAGCACCTATACGAGCCTGTTGTACAGCGTCTATATACGACGGCAATATGTGCTCTGTGTAGTACTCTTGAGTCATATGATGGCCGCCGACGTCTCCCTCAATAGCTGGAGGGCATTTAAGCTCCCACTCAGTAAGCCTTTCCTTATATTTCTGCTGGGTCTCGTACTTATACTTGCGAGGCCTCTGCAGAGGCTTTGGCAGCGTTAACATGTCAACATCGTCGTTGTAAAAGCCGAGAGGGCCTTTGTAGTACCAATTTACAGTGGCGTACATGTGTAACGTTAAAGGAGAGCTCTTCACGGGCTTCCGTACGCCTATATTATTCGTCTTAAGGCGCTTTCCCTCGTAGCGTAGGATGCTAGGCTTCTGAAAGTCCTCCTCTGGATTGAAATGAGCTTCGTCGGTCCAGTAAACGGCATCCCAGAAGCCAAAGATAGGCTGCCATTGATTGACGTAGCCGTAGCCTACGCGGAGATACTTATTGTCGAGTGATATCTCCTTCTTTGTGTAGGCTTGTTTATAGACGCCGGCATGGATCCTTGTACGGAGATTGTGCTCTAAGGCACGCTTTGTAAGTGGTATATTGTTCGTACGGATCTGTACGCCTAAGGGTTTGTCTCTGACGGGGTTTGTGGCGTCGTCCATCAAAGCTCTGAGCGTCGACTCATCTACACGCCATGGATGCCCAAGCTTTGTATGTTTTTCCTGGCTCTTACGCTTGCGTACGCGTCGACAGTCGTTGTATTTCTTAAACTCCTTCATCCAGCGATAGCCTGTAGACTTTCCTATGCCATGCTGGGCACAGATATCGCGGAAAGGGGTAACATTGTTGTTATGCTGTATAGCCTCAAAAAATCGTGAACGCTCCTCTGTATTAGGCTCTTTGAGGACGGCATCTTGTACAGGCGTACGAGGCCTTTCTAACGAGCTATCAATCGTCTTATTTGAACGTAATTTCATGGTGTTATGGACGTCGACGTCGACGTCGACGATGGCGAGATTTGGTGTTGAGTGCGGGGTGCTGACTCATTAGAAAGTGTCCCACGAATTAGTGCAGGGGGTGGTGAATCTTATCTCCACTTATCTCCGCGATCAAGATGCCTGTCGCTGGTGTTGGCAAGGCTCCCCCGATTCTCGACTTTTCAGGTACGAAGTGCCGCGACGATGGAAGGGAGAGGAGCTGAGCGCTGACTTTAAATGAAGCCTTTTACAACGGCGACGCAGCCGCGAAGAAGAAGCTCGTAGACGACGTCCGCGACTACTGTCTGCACAATGGCTTCTTCCAGATCACCGGGCACAACGTGCCTGCAACAGGCCATCATGAACAGGAACAAGAAGTTCCTCGACCTGTCGCTAGAGCAGAAGATGGAGATTAACAAAGGTACTTCTCCCTCCCTCTCTCTTCTCACTATACTCACCTCGTGGTCTCGATGCTACAAATCGGCACGCGCAGACACAAGCAATACCTGGAACCGCGGCTATGAGCTCCTCAAATCGCAAATCCTCGAAGAAGGCACGCTCCCCGAGTTGAAAGAAGGCTTCTACATCGGCGACGAGATCCCAAAAACGCACCCCTACTTCGTAAACAAGAAGCTCAACTTGGGCCCCAACATGTGACCCTCCACGTCCACGCTCCCCGACGTCGACGCCTTCAAAGCCACCTCGCTAGACTACTACTACAAGGGTCGTCTCTCTCGCCAATGACATCCTAAAGGTCCTCGCGCAAACCCTCGAGCTCCCCTCGAGCTACTTCGACGACTTCACAACCGGCGCCGTCGCAACCATGCGTCCCCTACACTACCCCTCGCAGCCGCCCGACAGCCCGCAGAAGCTTACGCGCGGCATCGGCGCTCACACCGACTTCGGCACTATGACAATCCTGTTGCAAGACACCGTCGCAGGGCTGTAAGTCCTCGACAACGCGACCAAAGAATGGCTCGACGTCGCGCCCGTGCCTGGCGCCTTCGTCGTGAACCTCGGCAACCTGATGATGCGGTGGAGCAACTACCGGTACATATCCAACACGCACTGGGTGATCAACCAGAGCGGAGAGGAGCGGTACTTGATCCCTGTGTTACTTAGTGGGAATCCGGATTATGTGGTGGAGTGCTTACCGAATTGTAGGGCCGAGGGGGAGGAGGCGAAGTATGCGCCGATTACGGTGGAGCAGGCAGTGTTGGGGGATTATGCGGATAGTTATGGGCGGGCGGAGAAGATTAAGAAGGATGCGGCGGCGAAAGGGGGGAGGGAAGGGGGGTGCCGGCGGGGAAGGGGGTTGTTGTTGCGTAGCAAAGCTGCATAACTGATGCAGACTAAATGGCGATGTAACGAATGCGTGCAAATGCTAACCTAGCCTCGTCGCTTTGGGACATGTCAAGGACAAGTTAAAGAAGCGCAATATTCACAGATGACAGCCATAGTATTGTCTGAATTCATCGGTAACAATGGCACATACGAATTGCTCATAACCAAATCTTGAAGAGCAAGACGCATAAGCAAGGAAGCAAAAGGTTGACCAACCAACCATGAAGCAGGTCGAGGCCTTAACAAACCGTCCTTTCCCATACACAAACAAGCCGAAGCCAGCAAAAAATCCACGGGCGGCCTTATCCAGAATCCAACCGCCGGGTATCGCACAGAGTCCCACCAGGATTTTTCATACACAAGGAGCCATCATATCGCATATGCGAGCATGCCGGTAGTCGCCCATCCATCCGACCACGAGCCCTCTCTCTACGGCGTCCCCGCCAACAACCTCTCCACCTCACTCCAACACATCATCCTCCTCTTCTCCCTCCCCCACAAATCCCCCTTCACACCACAGGTCCAGATCCAATCATCCGCCAGCACAAGATCTTCATCATCCCCATAAAAGCTCGTCGGCACATCTGCCTCCCACAGCACTACTCTATCCCCCTCTTCCCAGTCCCGCGTCCCCACTGGCGTCCCATGATTCCCGTTAACATCCACAAACACCACATCCAGCCTCTTACCCCGATACCTTGTAAACATCTTATCGACATGCGCCGTAGTAAGCAGCTTCGGGCGGATAACGAACAGCATCTCCAGCGAACTCAGGGCGAACCAGAAATCCAGGTGTGAAGGCTCCATATCGTTCGTCGTCATCGCCAACCGCTTCAGCCGCGGCGGCGGGTAGGGGAAGTAATCCGACGCGTCGTAGCTGCACACGAGCTCCTCGAGCAGCGGCATGTGCAGGAAGATGTTGCGGTCGCTGCTGAAAGGTTTAAGCGCAACCTGCTCCGAGGCGGGGACGTAGACGGGGTTGAAGTCGATGGCGAGACGCTTGACGGTCGCGCCGATGGAAAGGCAGAGGTCGATGACTTGCGGTAGTCGAACCCGTGGGGTGCCTTTGCGCCCGCAGCGGTCAGTCCTTGCGGGAGAGATGAACAGGGAAGAAATATGGCTGGGAAGGGAGGCTTCGGTGAAGAGGGCTTCGTTGCGCCCGGCTTGGCCGTATTCTAGAGCCAGTGGGTGGAGTCCTAGGTCCAGGCCGAGCGTTCGGCGGAAGTGCATGTGTCGGGTGACATCGTTGAGATAGAGGCAGTGCGTGTAGAGATATCGTGACGCAAGTATGTAAACGGTTTTGGATACCAATGTCAGGGCGCGCAGCGCCTTTGTGACTGAATGGGAGGGCTCGTAGGCAATGGGTAGTAGGCCGTCCCGCGTGCCGACTAGTTGGTCCAGGCAATTGAGGAATAGTTCCACTGGCAAGGATCCGAATGCGTTCGTTCGGGATACTGCATGTGGCTGCATGGTGTGGGAGGGGCGAGGTTCCAGAGAGGTGGTGGGTGCAGAAGATGCAATCCTTAGCGACGGCGGCTTTAGCTACTACACTCTGGCCTTTCCGCGCGAAATTTTAGGTAAGTAAAGCGTCGGTATTTCGCATGAATTTCCAACTGCATGGACCGGGGACGTTGAACTTCTACAAGGGTTGTTGTGTTGTAGCGCGGGGTTGAAGGCGTGCACATTTAGACGTAAACAGAAGGTCTAACCGGCGCGTGACGAGTCCGACTCCCACCTGAAGCTGAAAGCTAGCTATACAATACTACGTTAATAATTAAAGTTTAGTCTTTGTATTATGTACCCTGGGGCTACCTATCAAGTTTTTCTGCTATTAGCCCTTACAACCGACTTCCACCTTTACGCGAGAGCCTGAGCACCTGCACATGCACTTTTAGGAGCGCGTCGCTTCTGCGTTTTGCCGGCATTTAACTTAATTCAAGAGGGCGTCGCATTTCAATGGGATCGTTTCCTTCATTTTGGGACTGTCCCGTCTACGTCGCGTCCATCGTTTATGACCTCATAATCACCAAAGCAAGCCTCTCTATAGTTGGCCCGCTCTTTCGCCTTTGCCTGTGACTGGACAAACTGTTCAAGCGGACAAAGCTCGTCCGGACGTCCTTTGCACGCGCCTCCTCTGATCGAAGATAATGGCAGAATACCACCATTCAGCCTCATCCGTATGAACTGGTGCTTTGAGTTCCCAATGTACCCATACTGCGACGCGTAGTACCGTACGCGCTCGTGCTTCTCGGGCTTTGGGCACGCTGAGTCACACCCAATGACTTCCGTAATCAGACGCGCAGTAAAAGGAGCCATGTGAGAGACACGGAACAGGCGATCTCCCTTTGGCGGATACTTCTTCAGGTCTGGCACCTGTTTGAAATAATCCAAACTCAATGCCGTGAGCGTAGCCAGGACCATCTTATCGTGCGTGAAGTCCGCGTAGAATTTCATGCCTAGGGGGAACGTATCCTCGTTGTCCGTGAGGCTGCTGTTCACACTGGTATCGCTCTCCTTGATGAGCTTGCCCTGCAGTCGCGCAAGCAGTTCCTCCACGTAGCCGATGCCTTGTGATCGCGCGGTAGGGTTGCCAAAGGAGTGGTTGTAAAAGAATCGGATATCTAGGGACTGTTCGAAGCCTCGCCATTCTTCTCTGTTGAAAAGGGAGCAAAACTCAGAAAGGCCGAGGAACTGGGTCTCGTATGCGCAGAGAAGCCTGAATGTGAAGGTACAAGTCAGCCAAGACCAGTCTGTTTGGTGAGGTCTCAGCCCTCGGCGCTGCCCCGAACGGGTGCGACATATCAACTTCGTACGCAGGAGTCGACTTACTGCATTGCATATGTGTCTTTGATTTGGAGATCAAAGTGCTTCGGCATATATTTTGACAAGCGTTTCGTGGCGTGAGGCAGGTAGAGACCCGCATAGTTCCACATGTGGTCGTCTCCGATATTACCAATTCCGTGCACTTCTGAGTTGCTGCAGCAGTGATGTGCTGGATCAGTTAGCGACCAGCGAAATTGTTTACGTATGAGGTGCTCACCAGCCAACGTATTGTTCCATGCTCCAGGTTCTACCTCCGGAATCAGAAGTGTGCGAAAGTTTTCGGTCCAGTTCGCATAGAACTGTGGTGACTCTTGATAGCTAGGCCCAAAGAAGCCCAAAGCCCAGTTGTTGAGACTGTTGTGGATCCGACTTTGCGTGGTGCTTCGCAACAAAGGTCTTTGATCCACATCGTCCGGCTCATATCCAAGCTGGCCTTTCGATGCATTATATAGCATCCTGCCGTATAGGTTCCAGAACTGCACGCCGGAAGCAATTTCGGCCATGGCACCAATGCCGGTAAGGTACTCGCCGCCGAGTGTGTTCCGCCACGTATTTAAGAACTTTAAAGGTCCCTCGAAGTGCTTCCCATGCTCAATGACTTTCTCCACCTTCACGGTGAACCTTTCGATATTCAATCCGTCTTGCGCATCGCCAGGATGCGGGAACCGTTCGGCGTGCCGCTGCAACAGATGCACCTGTTCGATTTGGCACCCGTCCGGCAAACCAACATCCTTCACACCGAAGAGGCCCGGCGATTTATATCTGTATGCCGAAAGCTGCCCCCAGTGGTGTGAAATGCAATCCACATCATCGACCGTTGACTCCAGAGGCTGCAGAGGTTGCTGCTCCTCGTGGCTGTCGTATTCCGGTGCGAGAGCGCAAGCCCATGTGAGCAAAAAAGAAATGCAGAACAAGGTCGCAGGCGCCATTGTGGTTGTCCATTGGGAGCGAAGCGTACAGTGTGTCGCTGTGTTCGTGGTGAAGGATCGGTGGTCGCGCTGTGGCGGGAAAGAAGTGAACGTGAGGAGCTGTGACGTCACACTGTAGCGTGGGTGCACTTGCCTTGATTGGACACACAAAACATTAATCCATTTCAACACTCCACCGCAAGTGAAAAATCGCCGCCTTGCGCACGCATTGCTGCTATAGGAGTTGGTTTAATATAAAACGACCCAGAACTCCTCCAGGGCTCACTGCCCTTAGAGATCGAAACAAAAGCATCCCTCCTTAACCTAAATAATTATATGACATATATAATAAAGTGCATCCGCGCGTAACAGAACAATTGCCATAAAAAAACTATTAGTGCTTTAACTTTATAGTATTAGTAAGTTTTTATATATTTGTTTTTTATAATACTATTCTTGCGTAATATACGTAGATCACTAACGTATCTAGTAAGCGAGTAGTGTAAGGGACTGGGTGCTCGAGGAGCCAAAGGTGCTAGAAGAATACTTATAAATTTAATAAAAAGTCTAAAGTTAAGCTTTAGGCGTTAAACTTATATATCTAGGATTTATATAATTAAGGGTTAAGGATCTAAAGTAATAACTAGCCGTAACCTATTATATACCTCCTTTTTCTTTATTAGGGATAAAGAAAAATTTTTACGTTTTATCTTACTATATAGCTTTATAATTATTTTATTATCTACTTATAATCCTCTTATTATTATAAACCTCGTACTAGTTCTATTCTTGTGTGTCTAATTTTATATTCTTACTATAAGTAGTTACTATAGTAGTATATTCGCGCTAGTACGTTTACTTATTATTATATATACAAAATTGCTTCTTGTCCTGCTTCTAAACTTTAATTTTTTATACACTTTTATTTTTATTTTAACTTTATACGCTATAACGTCTTGCTTTTAGCCTAGTTATTTTAACTTTATAATCTAATTTCTCTCCTTATTTTAATAAGACAGCTAGCCCTTTACGTAATAGCTACGTAATAAAGGCTTTTAAGCATTAAAGGCATGCTATTAATATTAATACTAAAATAAAAAAGCCTTATCCCTGTTATAATTACTTAATTACTAACTTATAAAGACTAAGCTTTTTAAAAATAAAACTACTATTTTTAACGCTAGCGTAATTCTTTTTAGCTAGCTTACTAAAAAGCTTAGTCCTTTTAAAGCTCGCGAAGTAAGTTTTAGGCCTGTTTTTATACTTTTTTTTCTTACCTTTTAACTTACTTTTTTACTTTTTTAACCTTTTTTTTGTTTTTTATTAGACTAGGTGTGCGTAATTACTAACTTAATAAGCTTAGCTTTTAGGGTCTAATCTTACTACGCGCGATAATTAAGCGCTAATATATTAATTATATTACTTATAAACGCGTCTATTAGTAGGTGCTAGTAGGTAAGATAGTATCCTGTAAGAAGTGCCGTGCCTATAAGCTTACTAGCTACACTAGATAAGTATACTTTAGTCTAACTTATTTTAAATAATTTTAAAATATACTGTTGGTATTGAACCTGCACAACGCTCCTACGGCGTTCACAGCCATGCAGCTTGCCTGTGGTTTGTTGCGCTAGTCCTGATCGGGCTAGCAGGGAACAAACCACGCTTGATAAATACTTCTCGCAACAGCCCACCACAATCAATCAAAAATCACTACTATCCACACCACATCGTTGCAACGAAGTCTTGATTCAACAGCCTATTGCCGTATTAACATATACTTTACTAACTTCTTCCCTTACCTAGATTTAGCCTACCCTTAATAAAGTTAGCTATAAAAAATTTGTTAATATTATAGTTATTAGTGTGGACTACCTTATAAAAAAAAAATTAAAAAGTATCTAAAAGTAATAGGCCTTTTTTATTAACCTTAACGCGTTTTATTCTGCTTATAAGGTTATTATTATTAATTACTATACCTCCTTTAAAAGTAAGACTACTACTACTTTAGGCCCTATTACTTTTTTTTAAAGCTATTTAGCTTTTAGAGCGTATTATTAATATAGTTAAGAAAACTTCTAACTTTCTTTAAGTTTATACTACTAATTTTAAAGCATTCTGTTAAAAGTGTAAAAACCTTCTTATAGGTTCTTTTTAATTACGAAAGCTATCTTTTAAGACTAATATTATATAGCTCTCTAGCAATTTCGTAGTAGTAAATAAGAGTACTATAATAAATAGTGTTTAGGTAATAATTAATATCCTTACAAGAGTTAATATACCTATTTAAGCCTATTAAGGCTTGCGCTAGTAGCTTTAGGCTATTATAATTAAAAAGTACTTAAGTAAAGAGGATAATAGCTTCCTTAACTTTAATAATATATTAGAGGGTAGAGAAGAAGACCTAGACGTTATTAAAAAGAATTTTACTATTTTTTTAGTAACTAAAAATATTTCTCTTACTAAGGTTCTCTTTTCTTCTTTTTTTGTTTACTTTTAAGGCTCTCTTCTTTTGTAGGGGTTATCCTTTATTATTATAAGAATTAATTAGTTCTCTTATTATCCTTAGTAGTTTTAAAGTTTTTTAAGTTACTTTTTTAAAATTCCTTAATTTGTTTTCTTAATACTTAATTTTATCCCTGAACGATACTATTCCTGCCTTTATTTTAAATACCTTTATTTAGCTAGGTTTTTTAACTTAGTAAGGCAGGCATCGTAGAGCCTTCTTTAGGTCCTAATAAAAGCTAATTTAAGAGATATTAGAATAGAATTCTATTAAAAGGTTTTTTATTATAATTTTAATATAGCTTAGTTAAGGTTCTTACGTGGTTCTTAAGTTCTCTAAGAGTAGTTTTTTTACTATACTAGGTATTTTACTCTTTTACCTCTATAAGACTAGCGTTTTTTATATATATTAACTATACTATACTTTTTTTTCCCTTTTTTATTATAATTGCTTCGGGCTAAGGGTTATTAGTAATTTAGCTAAGGAGAGGGTTTAACAAGACTAACTTTAGCTTATCTACGTAGAACCTTAGGTGCATGTTTGGTAGGATATCTAGTTCTACTACGTAAGAGTTTATTATTTTCCTTGTAGTAAACTTTCTTTACTTCTAGTTAATCTTCTTACTTAAACGTTAGTTTTAAAGGTAGTTTTTATACTTTAGCTACACTTTATTTCTTTTTTTTAAGATTAAAGTATTTTTACGTGAATAGTTCGCTAGGCGCTCTTATTCGTATTAGACTATTATTATTATTACCTTTATAGCCTTTTTTACGTTAGTTTTAAGCTTAAAGGCCAATCTCCGTGTCCTAAAGTTCTTAACTAGTTTAATGTTCTAGCTATAAAATAGAAAGAATAAGCTAACTCCTGTTAATATAGCTTCTCGCCCTTTAGTAACAATTTAAGCTATAAGAAGTTACTTTATCTAATTATCCTATTACTAGTTATAATATGCCTAAAGGTAGGCTTTAAGAATAGAGTTTATTTATTCTATTTACCTGTCTGTCTCTAAGTACTTTACTATAAACAGTATTTAATTAATACCTACTTATTTATAGAGTATAGTCTAAAATTCGCCCACGAACTGTCCCCCGCGGTCTAATATAATAGAGAAGAGAAAAAAGTGGTCTACTACTTAGTGTTAAAGGAATACTATTATAACTATAGGTATATTGGTGTTGGTGGAACCGCATCCGGAAATAGAGGTTTCCTAAGCGGGAAATGGAGGCTCACTTGGCATATCGCTGCTTTTATCTGGCCTGTGCGCCGACCCTGTCACATAAAAGTACGCCGCCCTCGCCGGCCCACCCTTCTCCCTCTATTGTCTCTTCTCTCCCAACACCGCTCCATCTCCTCTTTGGTCACTCGGGCTCACCCATGAGGCATTTTCTTACCCCTTACCATATGCAACCGTTGCACTGCCCGGATAGCTCTAGTCTTTTCCCCTTTCCGGACCGACGATGAGGGCGCTGAGGCGTCTTGAGGGGATTTCCTATCTCCCCTTCGATACTCCTCGAGCAGCTCTGTCCCTCTCCAGATTTTAGCCGCTCCGGCTCCCTTGCCTTCGCCATGACTGAGCAGTGTTCATGGCACCTACTACCCTTTACCTCAACCTAGCCCACGAATGAAATGCTCCCGATCCTTCAGTTTCCTCCTTAGAGAAACTTGTATCGGAGACCGTCAACCTGCCACGTCATGAAACAATAGAATGGCAATAGAAGCGCCTAGCACGCCTCAATGGCGTCTTAGCAGAATAGGTCAGACTCGTGCAATTTCAGCTAGACCCTCAACAGGGAGACGATTGCCCTGAATTGCCCTAGCATGAAGCGGGCTCTCTCTTTATTATAAATAGCGTAATTATATTCCGCCAGGCTATTCTTTACTAAAAAGTAAGCTACTAGGCGTAAAATCCTATTATTATTATACCTAGGTCTATGCTTACGCCCTTAATAACTTTTATAATAAATCTAAGGTATTTACAGTAGTTAAGCTATTATTATTACTAGAGGACGCGTCGCAAAAAGTTAGATAAGGTGCTAGCTCGCTTATACTGCCAGCTCGCTTATAAACTATGTTAATAGTTTAATGCTAGTCGATGTTGCCGTTATAGATTGCATGTATGCGGAGAGTTTATGGAAAAATTCGTGGCAGCATTCCGTTTAAGTATGAAACTAAGCCAAAGTAAGAGCGTTGTGAACGAGTGGTGTTTGCGCGATCGATCTGCCGAGATTGGCTTTGTTTGCTGGAGCCGCCCCAAAGATAACAACGTGATAAAGAACCTGGTCGCATGCGTACCATAACACAATAGAGCCAGCGGCGTACACAATGCTTTATAGAATACTACTAGGCTTCGTGTGAACTTGTAAGTCACAGGTTTTGCTATGCACAATGCCTTCAAGTTCTCCTTCCTCTAGTCAGTAATGCGCGCACTAACCATTTCTGTTACGGCTTTGGAATACTGATACTGACTATAGTTTTCGGCATTCACTATTTAATATGCGTTCCTCTAGAAAGAGTAGACTTTGCAATCATTTCATCACAACATTTGAATAATATATCCCCACCGCTATGCCCATCCCAACCCAGTGACCCCCAACGCCCTACACTCCCACACCAATACCCTCACGAAAACATCCCCCCGCCCCCCACCAACCTCCACTGCACCAACCCCCTCAACACTATCATCCCATCATGCACAACCGCCCACCTCACCTTCCCCAGACACCTACTCACCACAGCCGCCAACCCATTCGTCCCCCTCTTCCCCAGCCCCCCCGCAATCCCCCTCTCATACCCCGCCTGCAACAATCTTTCCGGCTCACTCTTCAGCACCGTCTTAAGCAACGCCTTCATCTCCGCCTGCGGATCCCAAATGATCTCGTCCTCGTCGTCTTCCCAGGGACCGGGATTAGGCAGCGGCCGCGCATACCACACGCCCCAAACGGTAAGCGTACCGAGATACACGGCCCACGGGACGTGCCAGAGCCGGCTTCCGCCGAGGTCGGCGGAGGACTCCTCGCCGTCGAGCACGGGGACGCCTTGGTCGACGAGCGCGGCGGCGTGCCACACGGCTTTACCCGCTTCCTTGATGTTGTCTGCGACCCATTTCTTGACGATCTTTTGACTGCGGGCGTAGTCTGCACGCGCGACGGGGCGGCCGAGGATGTGGCGGGCGCCAGCGTAGATCTGGAGATCGAGGAAGGGCGTGTGGAGAAGGATGTGGGCGGCGTGGTAGAGGGAGGAGAGGGCGGTGCGGAAGGCGAGGAATTCCCTAGCGAGAGGGTGCGAAGCGGAGGGCAGGTGGGCGAGGTAGGAGGAGCAGAAGGCTGAGAAATCGTGGTTCCACGCCATGTAGGAGGTAGCGAGGCGGCTTTGCCAGTTTCCGAGGGGATTGGTGTCGATGACGCCTAGGGCGGTTTGGTCACGGCGTTGCATGTCCCACGCTATGGACATGAGCCCGTGGAGAAGCAGTGCACGCGATAGTGCGTTCAGGTTCTTAGGAACGGAGATTGGGGCGGAGGGATTGAGGTACATCTTCAAACAAGATAAAAAGAGGGGACTCGCGGGTTGCTTTTGGCGGAGGTGGTGCCAGCTTTCGGCGGAGTCTGCCTCCCAGAGTGATTGGTCGCATGGTAGGTTCGATCGGAGCTCGAACGCTGACATGCAGAGGGATTGGCAGAACAGGACTGCATGTTGCGTATCCCACATGAAGCATAGGAAAGCTAACCTCTTCTTCTGCTCGGCGTCGACCCACGTTCGCCAGTCATCTTCGAGATCATCGGTTGCATCCTCTAGGGTTGGCGGTCTAATTGACTGGCAGTCGCTTCGTCTGATAAGGTTGATCAATAATCCGTGGAAGAGGTGGCTCATGTCATGCTGCTTCTGTCCAGCTCTGCTCTTACCGAAGCACTCAACCAGTAAAATGGTCTGCAGCACCCATAGGTCTGGTTTCGCAGAGAAGCCTGCATTGGCGAAGATTTGGGGTCGAAGAACATCATGTATGCAGACCTACCAAATGTTATTATGGTTTTCGGGTTTTGCAGTGGTAGTCCCGGTATGGCACAGGACGCAATGCTGTGCAGTAAATACTTACAGCCAGCTGATGCGCATCCTTCTCCCCATATGTAGCCCCGAGCAGCAACACCGAAGTCAACAAAAGTGTGTCCACGCTGGAAGGGTCGAACGTCGACATGTGGATCAGAGGATATGTCGTGTTGAACCTGGTGAAAAAGAGGTCGCAGTACGTCTGCAGACATGACAGCGACAACAGAGGATTGTCGCGCATTACGAGGCTGCCATCAGGTGCTGTGGGCTGCATAATGTCAATTAGGTCCAGCATCTGAGCGCGCGCAAGCTCATCAATGATTGGTAGACACCTTGATGGCTGCAGCATTGACATTGGCCGCTCTGGATCTGCTGGAGGCTGGGTATTGATTTGCTGGCGCGGCGGCGCATTTCGAAACACATTGGCAAGGTGTATTTCTTTGCCGTCGCCTTGCTCAGACGTTTTGCGACTTAGTTGCGTTGCCTCGGTAAGCGGCGGTGTTATTAGTGTAGGTTGTGGTGACATATGCTGCGGGGAGTCTGTCCGATGTGAAGGACCGGAGCCATAGTGTCCCACAGTCGACATAGGCTTGTCCATGACCATATGGTCCAACTGAAGATCGAAAGCATGGCTAGGTTGTGACACGGTGTTGTTGAACTGGAATGGAGGGAATGGATCATTCAAGACAGGCTGCATCTGGGTTTGTTCCGACAGGTCCATGTCAAACAACCTGGCACGAAGTCAGCCAACGATCATCTACCTCGTTCAGGTATTTTGCGTACCAGTTGTAGTTGTTCATTGTAGTAAATGGGTTGTTAAAAGAGCTTGCCGTATCCGGGTTGAAAATCTCGTCAAAAGGAACATCATTGAAGGCGAGATTGATAAGAGGTTCTGGTTCAGGCTGGGGAACGTTGGATGACCAGAACTGTGAGTCGATTGGCGACAGAGAGTCCGATCCAGATAGTGCGTTTACGTCCAAGTTTGTTGGAGGGTAACCACTTGCGATACCAGAGTCGTGGTCGTCGAAGGTTGAATGGCAGAGCGAGGGATCATGTGACAACGGAGATATAGGTGCTCCGTTGTCGTGAGACGAAAAGTGGACGAGGTCGGACAAGGACTGGAGCGCTTCCTCTTGCTGTGGTTGGGCTTGAATCAATTTCGGTTCGGCAGGCTTTTCAACAGCAGGGTCCAAAGCAGGTTTCTTTGCTACAATGTTGCCTTCGGCATCCTTCCACATGCGCTTGCGTGTATTGAGGATGCCTTGACCGTCGGCGCCAGCTTCTTGGTCTTTTTGGCGGTGCCGTGCCATGTGTCGGTCTACATGGTGTTAGCGACCATAACATGGAACGCATGGACCATACGAGGAAACAGTGAGGTAGGAGGATGAATTGGAACAGCAAAGCTAGCATCCACTCTTGGCTGAGACGGAAGTGGGAAGGCGAATGCACGTGCATATTCTACGCTGTTTCGGCTTCCCACTCACGAGGAAAGAAATAAGGTTCGCACCGAGTAGATCCCTTCTCTTGAAGTGCGCCCTGCATCTCGTGCAGGTGAACTCTCCGGTGGAATGGTTCAGAAGATGTCTTTGCAAATGCTCTGCCCTCGTGAAACTCCTTCCACATCCATCGTTCTGACAAATGAATTTCTTTTCGCCATTCTTACTGAACCCTTCCTTTCTCTTTCGTCCTCGCGGCATTGTTGAAGCTGCTGTCGTAGCCATGATGGGATCGCAACGATCGAGCGATATTAGCACACGCGTCTGTGAAACGTCAAAGGTTGGGGGACGCCGAAATGTATAATGGGGGCAGAAGGATCCGACGACGGCGCCGATCCACTACAAAAATCATGAACGCAGGTTCCGCCGGTCCAAGATAAGCACATACTCGGAGGAAACCTGAGTCGGCACTTTCGTAGTGCAACCTGGATGCGGGGTTGCGCCTGCTAATCGACGTGCCAGTACATGAAGGGTTACGACAGACAAGAGTGGGGTGGGAAAAGATAAGGGTGGGGGCACGCAACCTCCTCAACCAGCTAGTCTGCGCTCAGCGCCGCTACACTTGCGCGCATGAACGCCCCAGCCGGGCGAGGATGATCCATGCGTCCTCACGGTATCGTGAACTCGGCCGGGTTAGCTCGGACGTGACACATCGCAAGTATCTACGGCTTGCGCTGTGGCGAACAAACTGTAGCCTCAATATTCGGTTCAGAGAACCTTGGAAAGATACGACGCATTTTCGCGACGTCGGACGAGATGATAAAGGACATCGGATGAGACTAAGGGGGTGTATGCGTAGATATTGAAGTCGCGATGTCAGCTTCGGACCTCCGAGATATCGGCGCGAGTCATGACGGGCGGGAACTGGCCTCGGGAACCTCCGAGCAATGACGAGTTGTATCGTCAGAGCCACATTACGGTGTTGAACGTCTGCAATTGTCAGAGTATATGCATCGTGAGAATTAGATCCATCTTCCTGAGCAACTAGCATCCGAATTGAGAATTTGGTAAACAGTTTTGACAGTTTATCCCCTAGTAAAACAAGGCTGTGTGAGAAATACAACACGCCTGCCGTAATCCCCATCACGCAACCGCAACAAAGAAATTCGTCTCGCCCTCCTTCCGCTTAACATCCGCCCTCCTAACCAAATCATCCCCAACCGCCAGCCTCAACCTCTCCGCAGTCGCCGGACTATCCAACTTCCACGCATCCTTCCCCACTCCACCCAAAATGCTCTGTCCGTTCATCTTCCTCGCTGCCTTGATAGCCTCGCGCATCGCAAAAAACACCGTGCACCCAAGGAACAACGGCGGTTCGCCGATGCCCTTACTGCTCTGTACACTGCGCAGGTGGTTCCAGCTCAGAGGTTTGCCCTCGTTGTCGGTGCGCAGCAAGCTGGTGTTGAAGACCTGCGGGATATCGCTGAAACCAGGGATCTTGTACGTGCCTGGGCCACGCGTGAAGAGCTCGCCGGTGCGCGTCCAGAGGGTTTCTTCCATGGTGAAGAGGCCTTGGCCTTGGACGAAAGCGCCTTCGATCTGGCCGTAGTCGATGGCGGGGTTGATCGAGTTTCCGACGTCCTGTTTGTAATTAGCATGCTGTGAAGTTTTAAGTGATAAGGACTTACCATCATCAAATCAGTCCGCAAAACGGTGGAGTCTCCGGTCAGCAGATCGACCTCGACTTCGGAACAACCCGCGCCTTGCGTGAAGTAGTAGTACATGGGCTTTACTGTGTTGACGTCGTAGTTGCCCCATTGGAAGCCAATGCGCGGCATCTTCCAGAAGCCGTTGGCGGCGAGGTTGACGCGGTCCAGATAGGCAGCATGCACAATTTGCTTGAGCGGAGCATCCTTGCCGAATCTCTCGCGATACGGCTTCAGCCTTTCGTTGAGCTGATCGCAGGCGTCCTTGACAGCCATACCGTTCAGGTCGGACCCTGACGAAGCCGCTGTAGGAGAAGCGTTCGCAATCTGGTACGTCGAGCTGTCTTGTGTGAAGATTGCATCGAGCGGCGTACCGAGCTCCTGTGCAGCGATCTGGCACATTTTGGTATAGAGACCTTGGCCCATCTCAGTTCCGCCGTGATGCAGCAAGACACTGCCATCGTGGTAGATCTTGATGTATGCACCGGCCTGGTTGAGATGCAGAGCGGTGGCAAAGCTGAGACCGAACTTAGTCGGGATGAGGCAGATGCCTCGCTTCTTCCAGCGGTTCTTCGCGTTGAAGTCATCTACTGCTTTCTTTCGCTTCCGGTAGTCGGCCGAACGTCCCAATTGCTCCAGGAGTAACGGTACGTGCCAGTCTTCGTCGATGCGTTGTAGGAAGGGCGTATGCTCGCCGACCTTGTAGAGGTTCTTCAATCGCAATTCGTCCACATCGACGTCCAGCCCCTCAGCGATGTTGTACATCATAACCTCGGCGAAATACATTCCCTGAGGTGCTCCGAAGCCACGATATGCTGTATTACTGTGGATGTTCGTCTTGCAGACATGGCCTCGCAGGAGAACGTTGGGGCATTCGTACGAGTTATCGAAGTGGGTGAGGCAGCGATCCATCACTGCACCGCTCATATCTTGCGAGAAGCCAGCATTGTCATAAACATCTGCCTCCATGGCGAGCAGTATTCCATCTTTCGAGACACCGACCCTCCATCGTGCCTGGACGGGGTGCCTCTGTCCACTGAGCAGCATATCCTCGTCGCGGTTCAGCATTAACCGCATCGGTCGCTTCTCCTTCTTCGCTGCGATGGCGAGGTAGCATGCGAAGGGAACACTGCGGGATTCCTTTCCACCGAAACCTCCACCCATACGCTTCACTCTTGCATTGATGCGGTTGCTCGGTACACCAGTAACAGCTGAGACGAACTCTTGTGTCTCCATGGTATTTTGGGTTGACGACCACACCTCCATGCAGCCGTCCTCTCCGGAAGGTATCACGAGCGCAGCGTTGGTCTCCAAGTAGAAATGTTCCTGGCCACCCATTCTTGTCTGGCCCTCGAAGATCCTATCGCATTTCGCAAAGGCCTCGTCCATCTTGTCCTGAAGAGCAAGACCCTTCTTGAGCATCTTTCCGTGAGGGAAATAACTGTTCGCTTCGATGGCCTCGTCGATGGTCAAAATTGGAGGCAGAGTCTCGTATTCCACTTTGACAGCTTTTGCAGCAGCTTGAGCCTGAAGCGCAGTCTCCGCGTACACCATGCCAATAACTTGACCGTGATGTCGGACCTCTCCATCTGCGAAGAATGGCTCATCCTTCCTGATTGATCCCCAGATGTTGTCCTCTTTCGCAAGACAATTCTTGTCGATGTATGCAACCACACCAGGCATCGCGAGAGCGGGCTCCCAGTCGACACTAAGGAGCTTCGCATGAGCTTTTGAAGAGAGGACCAAGCCACCGTAAAGCTGGTTCTCGAAATTGGGCATGTCATCGATGTATTCGGCTTCACCAGTACACTGTTTAAGGGCCGAGAGGTGGGCGATTTGCTTTCCAACAACTCGTTGTTCGTACGGGTTTACATCGTCACGGGTACCTGTGGAGATGGCGCGATGGATCTCATCAATGACTGTGGCGTCCACATTGCCGAGCCCAAACTCAGCAGCGGACTCGTGCCAGAAGCGGAAGAAGAGCGATAGTGTCAGAGTCTTGCGGTAGTCGGCCATGCCTCCCGGCACACCGTAGGGAAGGTCGTAGTCCTCAAGGAGGGAAGCCAAAGCTATGTCCAAAGTTTCGGAATGGAACCAAGGTTTTCCTCGCAGTGATTCCTGCGTTTTCAACGACTCCTTCGTAGTCGGGGCCATGCCGCCATAGACGATTGTAGCCTCCTCAACATTGTTGTCGTCATCAAGTCTGACCCGGAACGCGGTAGTAACGATAGCA
This sequence comes from Bimuria novae-zelandiae CBS 107.79, assembly GCA_010015655.1. Classification (NCBI taxonomy): domain Eukaryota; kingdom Fungi; phylum Ascomycota; class Dothideomycetes; order Pleosporales; family Didymosphaeriaceae; genus Bimuria; species Bimuria novae-zelandiae. Next base: position 306,513 of record ML976705.1, on the reverse strand, counting down.
ATGTCATCATCCTTTCTCTTGGCTTGCTTGTACGCCTTCAACACCTCTCGTACACCAGGTGCAGGGAGTGGTATCCGAATGCGACTCAGGACTGCATCCGGTGGCAGGGTTGTTGTCCGATACGCGACAAAGAACTTGTTCATAGGCAGATCTATGCTCCCTTTGGACTTGTTGACAGCCTCGAGTGTCGCTCCAGCAGCCAAGAGTACAGGGTTGGCATCGGAGATAGGTGATGCAGTCGCGATGTTGCCAGCAAGCGAGGCGACATTGCGGATCTGTCGACCAGCAAAGTAACGAAGTTGCTTGCGCAGAGCTTCCAGAACCATTGCACGCTTTCCGAGCTTAGCGTAGACCTCTTTGCAGATGTTTTCCAGTTCGGTAAGTGGGGTGTTGGCAGATACAACCAGCTCTTTGGCAGTCTCGAGCTCCGCTTCCAACGGCATCTTGGTCTGCCTCAATTCCGGAATGTCGGACACGTACACTGAAACCGCAAAGTCGGAGTTCTTGAAACGCACTTCGACTTGCACCTCACTAGCACCGCCAATCAGCTTCGCTGACGGATAAGCGTCTTTCAACTCCAAGAGCTGGTCGAGCTTAGTGGGCCTGAACCAGATCTTCTTGTCGTTGCCATAGCAGAGCGGCCGAGGCTCATATTTCCAGAGAGCAGCGGGGAAGATGAGCTCGGTATCTGGAGCATACTCCTTGAACTGAACCACTGGCACTCCCTTCTTTGTGCTAGAGATCTCGGTCTCCAGTGAGGTCGAAGTCTTGGTTTCTTTGCCGAAACACTCCTTCTCCTTACTCTTGAGTGGTTTCGCATAGGTGGCCCCACTGACAGCAGGATCGTGTTCAGGTTTGTCTGTGGCCCTGACAATTGCAGGGATGTGTTCATTATCTGGTGAAGTTGCTGGCTCTGTGGGTGGTGTCGAAGTCTGTGATTTGCTATCGTTCGAGCTGTTTTCTGAAGGCTGCTCCGAGAGTTTATCGCGACAGCACCCTCCTGGTCTTCCGCATGATTGTTTTGATGGTCCACCACAGCCGTTGCGCACAAGATCAACGACCTCCTTCTCTGCCTTTCCATCCTCAGCGCCCGCGGGTGCGGTGGGTTCTTCGGTGAGCTGGCCCTCCAAGTTCTCGACAATGAACGACTTCGCAGCGTTCAAGATGGGCTTATAGCCCGTGCATCGGCACAGGTTACCGTCAAGATGGCCCTCCATCTCGATGTCCCGCTCGCTCAGGGTGAATCGCTTCGTCTCCGGATCGTATGCATTCCGGATCATGGCATACAGGCTCATGACGATTCCAGGGGTGCAGAAGCCACATTGACTCCCGTGCATCTTCGCAACTCTCTCTTGCAAGGGATGCGGCCGGTCAACACTGCCGATGCCTTCAACGGTAATGACATGCTTGCCGTCGATGCCCACCAACGGGAATAGGCACGCGTTGACAGCCAAATGCTTTATCCGCCTCTTTTCAGAAGAAGAATCTGGGACTTGTAAGACGACTGTGCAGGCACCGCATCCACCTTCGCCACACCCAAGCTTCGTGCCTTTGAGGTTGGACTGGGCGCGGATGTAGTCCAAAAGCGTCCAATGTGGGTTGGCGTTGCTGATGACGGTCTTCTTTCCGTTCACATAGCAGTGGATATCTGGTGATGTGTACGTCGATTCGATGAGCGGTGTGAGCGCCTCAGCGGCAGTAGCAGCGCGCGGCGGATTAGCCGCCGTCTTGGGCGGACTTGGGAGAGCCATGGAAATCCCCAAGTATGCACCGCTCAAACTCGAGCTCCAGGTCTCAAAATAAAAAAGTGAGAGATTCAAGAGGAGCTGCCAACAGCGACAGCCACGTAGGTGCCTTCAAGTGCGTGAATGCATGTGGCAGTCAGCATACGCCTACCCCCGGCTCATCACGTACGCGGCTTACTCGGCCCCAATGGCTGATTCTCAGTTTTTCTCCGAAAAAGGCCGTGCTCCGCACGGCCCTACTACCGTGCCTCGGCAGTCAGTGCAACACGTCAGTCAATGCAACACCCCACCATGCAACGTACCAACTTTCACGCGCCGCATCCCCACCAATATAGATCCAATCAAGGCAGCAATTACAGCAATCGAATCGCAAGAGCCAGGAGCATCTTTTTCATATAGAAAAATTGCAAAAGAATATGGTGTTGCACTTTCTACATTGACGCGCCGGCACCAAGGCGTCACGCAGGCGCGTGCAGATACCAACTCTACACGTTAAAATCTTAGCCTACAGCAAGAATTAGAGCTCCTACGATATATTAGAGGCCTTACTGAACGTGGCCTTCCTCCTACACGGCAAATGATACAAAGCTTTGCCTCTACTATAGCTAAAAAGGAGGTTAGCTTATCATAGGTTGATCGCTTTGTGAGGCGCCACCCTGAATCCTTGATATCACGATGGACGACCGGCATCGACAGCAATCGCCATAAAGCTGATTCCCTAGGCAAATATGAGGACTACTTTCAGCTTCTACAGCAAAAGATTGGCCAGTATCAGATCGAGACTCAGCATATATACAATATGGACGAAAAAGGCTGCCTGCTCGGCATCACCTCCCGCTCAAAGAGGATCTTTGATAGACCTCTGTACGAGAGCAAGGCAGTAAGGCAAGCTATTTAGGATAGTAGCCGTGAATGGATATCGATCATCGCTTGCATATGCGCCGACGGATCTGCCCTAGATCCAGCTCTAATCTATCAGGCCACCTCTACAGATATACAATCAAGTTGGATAGAGGACCTCAACCCTTAACATTATTAAGTCTTTATCACCGTATTAGAATCTAGCTAGACGAATAATTAGATAGGCCTTGCATAGCTTTAATAGGTGTTTAATCGCCTTACAAAGTCAAAAGCTGGACGATTATATCGACTATTAATCCTCAATAGCTATAGATCTCACGTTACTATGGATTTTATCGACTTTTGCGATCGTAATAAGATCCTGTTAGCTATCTATCCACCACATTTGACCTATACGCTGCAGCCTCTAGATGTCTGCATGTTCAAGCCTCTATCAACAGCATATTTAAACGAGCTATTAGCCTTCTTATAAGATAGCCTAGGAATAGCCTCTATTGCTAAAAGGGACTTCTTTAGCTTATTCTAAAAGGCCTAGGTTAGTACTATAAGGCAGCTATTAATACTCCAGGCCTTTAAGGCTACTAGCCTATCACCTCTATATCTAGAAGTTATCCTTAAGCGGTTTAACAACAATTACGTACCTAAGTAAGAATTATAAAAAAGCTTAATCTTAGTACTTAGCGCATTAGATTAGAGGAAAATTAATAGGCTTCTAAAAGCTTATATTAATATAGGGGCTAGTAATGTAGCTAAAAAGCTAAGTTAAACTATACACTTAATCTCTGCACGAGCACAGCTTGCAGAGCATAAAAATTAGGGCCTATAAAAGGCCCTAACTATCTAAAAGAAACGCTTAAAGCGGGGCAGGCCTCTACCTTTTAATTAGCCTTATAAGGATTAAGGGGGATCTATTTTCGTGTCACCCTATCGCGTTTAGCGGGCACGTAATTATCTACACGAAAAAGATACTAAAGCGTAGCAACTATAGCTTTAAAAACGTAAGCAAGTAAAGGCACGTTAGGCTAGCTAGTAGCTTAAAATAAGGCTACTTTAGGAGAGGCGTGTTACTTAAGTAGCTACTAGAGATGCACGCGCAAAGCAAAGGGCTAATAAGGCTATAGAGCAATACCTTAAGTAATAGGCCCGCAAGGCACAAAGTTAACTTTAAAAATAGATTAAAATATCTAAATTAATAAATAAGAAGGCTTTAAAGCCTCCTAGTAAGCCTACTAAGAAAAAATAGCCTTAGCGTGAGGCTGTAGATGTTAATGAGGCCTTATCTGTTACATCCGCCTCACAGTCGCGCAGAGGCCGAATCATCAGAACACCAAGTAGATATCGATAATCTAAGTAGCTAGCAATTATCTACAGGCCTTAGAGACCCCAAATCCAGAAAATCTCGTGATAATATTGATTGTGGGTGGCTCAGCAGCTTCATGTTGCTGGCCGAGCGATCTTGTTGGGGTGTTGCATTGACTGACGTGTTGCACTGACTGCCGAGGCACAGTAGCTCAATGATCGCACACGCTCAATGATCCAAATAACCGCCTATCCACGCAGCGCCATCAAAACACGCCCAATTTACATGAAATAAAATGCCTAAAGTCACGAAAGAGGTCCCACAGTACATTCAAGACTCCAAGATCGTCGAAAACGCACTTGTGGAGCTGCGTAGAGTTGCGCGGCCCAATGTCACCGCATACTGTCGAGATCGCAACATAAGCCACCTCCGCCAGCGCGTCACGCGCGCCCTTCGCGGCCTTAACAACAAGTCAACTCGCCCTGCCGCTAATAAAAGACTATCAGATGAACAAGAATCCGCGCTTGAACGTTTCTGCGACGCTATTGATGATGTTGGATTTGGTATCACAAAGGAGCTTGTCCGGCAGCATGCTGACGCGCTGTTGGCCGAAGTTCATGAAGGAGATAATGACCCGCCGCGTGTTGGTGTTAATTGGGCATTACGCTGGCTCAGCTCCCATACAAAATACTATAAGACAAAAGCAAAGCCAATTGACCTAGCTCGAAAGTTAGCACAGTCTCCAGACGGCCTTCAGGCGTGGTTTGATAAGTTGCAAGCATACGAGCAACGCCTCGCCATTTCCGACGCAAACAAGTACAATATGGATGAAACAGGAATCCGTATAGGTGTTGCAAAGGACTGTTATGTGTATACAAGACGCGGGCGTCAAGTCCTTATACCTACCGCAACGAATAGAGAGCTTATTTCTATGGCGGAGTGCTGCTCCGCAGATGGCCGAGTCATCGCGCCTATGCTCATCATCAAGGCGAAGTCAATCCTGGAGCAATGGGCGGTCGATTTACCTAATGATTACCTTATAAATATCACCGACAGTGGCTACGCCAACG
>ML976705.1:282044-299447 GCA_010015655.1 Bimuria novae-zelandiae CBS 107.79 | reverse complement strand
CCCCCAATCTCTTTGTTTGCTGCCCCGGGCTGTTGTTACACGTCCACAATTCACCTTTCAAAACTTCACAAACATGCCTAAAGCCGATACCCCGCCTGCTGGCTTCAGGCCGCTCAAGGACACGAGTTTGTTCACTCCCTTCAAGCTCGGCTCCATCGAGCTCGAGCATAGGGTGGTGCAGGCTCCTTTGACGCGTATGCGCTCTACCAAGGAGAGCGATGGGGTTACAGTTCCGAACGATCTGGTTGCGGAATACTACAGCCAGAGGGCGTCCAAGGGCGGCCTGCAGCTCACCGAGGCTGTCGACATCTTCAAATATGTAAGACCATGAATAAACCCGGAAACATTGCAAGTGCTGATGATGTAGGGTTCAAACTACCCTGGCGCACCGGGGATATTTACAGACTCGCAAGTGGCTGCCTGGAAGAAGGTCACTGACGCCGTTCACGCAAAGGGTGGCTACATCTTCGCTCAGCTTTGGCACACCGGGCGTGCTTCGCCCCCTTCATTCCGCGCCGGCCAGCAGACAGTGAGCTCGAGCACCGTCCCCATGAGCGGAAAGTGGATCGACGGCGTATCGTGCGAGGAGAACCCGCCGCGTGCACTGAGCGTCGACGAGATCCACGACATCACCAAAAAATTCGGCGAGGCAGCCAAGAGAGCGCGCGAGGCAGGCTTTGACGGCATTGAAATTCACGGTGCGAATGGCTACCTGCTTGACCAGTTCTTACACGACAATGTCAACACCAGGACAGACGAGTATGGTGGCTCCATCGAAAAACGCATCCGGTTTCCCATGGAGGTCATCCAGGAGTGCAGCAAGGCCATCGGCGCTGACCGCGTCGGAATCCGCTTGACGCCGTACAACTACTTCCAGGACACCAAGGACAGCAACCCGAACGAGCACTGGGAGTACCTCTGCAAGAAGATCACCGAGCTACCCCATGAAGAACGCCCCGTATACGTGCATATGTAAGTCTCCACGCCTCCACTTTCCCCAGCCAAACCTAACGCGCTGGTAGGGTCGAGCCCCGCTTTGACGAAGTCCTCGACGAGAAGGCCAAGATGGATGCCCTCTCCACCTACACGTCCCCCGGCAAAGAAGGCGTCGAGGCTGAAGCCACCATCAAGCCCAAAACCAACAACCTCAGCCGCTTCCGCGATATTCTCGCCCAGGGCAGCGTCCGCTTCATCGCAGCCGGAAACTTCAACCGCGACAACGCGGTGCCGAAGCTGGATGCTGGCGAAGCCGATCTCATTATCTTCGGCCGCCACTTCATCGCTAACCCAGACCTGCCGCGGAGACTGGCAGAAGGCCTTGAGCTGAACCCTTACGACCGGTCAACCTTCTACGGTGCGGATCCGCCGCAGAAAGGGTACACCGACTATCCTTTCTACGAGCAGAGCACGGCTGCTGCATGACTGAAGGAGGAGGCGTAGCGTGTGCATGATGTTAGTTTATCGCATTTCCAGCGCTGGGACAGACCAAACTTAGCATCGATACCTAGCCACATCAGAAAGATCGCTAGTTGCATAGAACACTTCCAATAGAAGACCTCTTTCGAATCCCACACACTCCCTTTGAAGTTATTCGTCTTTGTTGTCCCCTCCTTCCACGCGAACCTCAAACCCACCTTCCACCCCATACACCCCCATCAACCCATAATGATCCGTCACGAACACCAATCTTCCATGCTCCTCGAACGCCCTCCTCGCGTCCCCATCCTCCACCTCCACACCCACCCCAATCTTCTCCAACCGCCTAACCGCCACCGCCCCCCAGAAAACCTGCTTATCCAGCCTCGCCCGTCCCCACCGCTCCCCCCTTTACTCTGGTACCCCCAGGTGAAACCCTCCTCACTAATCTCTTCACCACCTCGCTCTAAAATAACTGTCTTTGAACCCATTCTGCTGAGGGAGACTTCCGTCCCGCGGACGCGTAGCATTACGGTCCCCCGCCAGGATACTCGCGCTCACATCCGCGGTGTCGTCTTGCAAGTGCGCCGCGATACCTTCCCATTGTATCGGTCGCGCATCCCCGGCCATGCTGTCAGGTTGTACATTACACACCCTTAACAACTCATTATGCTCCCCGTCGCGTGTGGACGAGGTGAGGCGGAGATCCACCATCAGCGCATCCCGTCCAAACTCACTAACCAACCTCAACCTTTCCACTTTCTCGATACTCAGTCGTCGATCGATCAGCGTGGTTTGTCCATAGTGCGCAGACCACTTCTCGGGCGTTAAATCCGTTACATTGAACGTTTCCCGGATCCAGGATGTGTCAGCGATTTGTGAGAGGTCGGCTGCGCGGGTGGATGCGCCTGAGGATGCGGCGGGCGCGTCTTCACTCATTTCCTGGAGGAAGATGAGGACGGCTGAGGAAGGGGGGATGGTACGGAGCAAGGAGACGAGGTGTGTGAGCGCGGCGGACATGCGGGCGCGGGGCTGAGGCGCCATGAAGTCGATGTTCCAGGATATCACTACCAACTAGGATATCTCCTCCATGCTTAGATCTGGGACGAGGGTGGTGGTGCAGGGCGTCCATGTTTGCGTGGGGCGGTCGTAGGTGTAGAAGGGCTGGGGTTTGGGCGTGTAGGAGAGTTGTTTTTGGAGGAGGCGCTTGTGGGGATCTTTTGAGAGGGTCATGATAGCGGGTCTTGGATATCGTGGTTCTGGTGTTTGAGACTTGTGGAAGAGTCTGTGGGAGTCGTGGACAGGCAGCAATGGGCTTACGTCGAGCTAGCGCCGAACGGGGTTAGCTGGCATGGTGTATACGTGCAGTAAGGGCAAGCCAGTCGAATCTAATTTGTGTATAGAGGCCCATGTATTTTTGGGTTGGCCGATATATCAAGATCTAAAACTAGCCGCATATATAGTACAGGTATCCAGCTTCTTGCGAGAATCCTCCAGGGTAAGCAGCAGAACGCCGAATTTGCTTCATCCAAACTAATGCTCTGTTAATAGTACAGTTCCAAATGCGCTACATCCACGCATTCGATGATGGAAAAGCCTGTCCCCGAGCCCTGGTGAGTTAGATGCACCTAATTGTATGATACCTAAGGAGTATGGTGATTCACCTTTGCGTTTGTGTATCGCATCATAACACGCGTTCTGGTTTGTTCAACTTCTAAGGTTGCGGGAGTCGAAGAAGTCTTGAGGGTTGGCTTGGTAACCTGTGAGTCTCGGTGAACTGATCAACGTGTAATGCGCAATTTGTGCAGTATGCCACGGTTTTCGGTCTCATAGAGACCTTTCATCGTGCTTGGGCGGCGGAACGTTGATTGTTCCTTGTTTTCTCGTTTAGGCACAATCTCCGGGTAGCCGATATTCCATCTCAGTTTAGTAGCCGATGTGCTTGCGAAGGGCTGGGGTTGATCATCTGCTCTGGAAGATGGTTCCAACCGCGGTGACAGTGCCGAATTTGCATGGTGTCGACGGACACGCCAACGTGTTGCGTCGAATCGTGTTGAAACAGGGTCAGCGGTCCTCTTGGGGTAGTCATCCTCTCGGTATTTCGGGCGAAGGCTCTTCCTCTTTCTCGGGTTCAATTCACGGACGCGCAAGGCAGCAGCGTCACGAAAAGCAGCAACTCTCGAATGTGTTGACACTGAACCGCTATCCGGCGCCGGAATCGAGGACTGGTTCATATACTTGGCCATTACTTCCAAGACCTCCGCATGGGAAGACTGAGTAAGGCTTGCGGCATCGTCGAATTGCTCTTGCGCTAGCCCAGTAGCACTCGCGTTATGCTGAGTTGAAGGATCGACTTCGCGTCTCGATGGAGGCACAGCTAAATCCTTGTCCACCGAATGGGTCCAGAATTGAAGCTCTCGTCGCACACGCTTCAGTCTATGCGTTTCAAGATCGAACATGCTTTGGACCAACGGTTTCGAAAGTTGTTTGGCGACCTTGTCACGTTCCGCGGCTTGTCTACGAAGAATATGCTCTCGGGCGGCTGAGTACCTCTTCTGCGCAGTTTCTGTTGCATCATGTAGCTCTTCCAATGCTTGCTTATATCGCTCCATAATCTCTTTTCTTTGTTTCGAGACTCGCAGTTGGAATGTCTCCTGCTGTGCTGCTAAAATCCTGCATTTTTCCGAGGCGACGCTTTGCGTCTTTTCAATCCTTGCAGTGAATTGGTCTTCAAAATTTTCCATCACGGTCGCGAAACTCGACAGCTGGTCGGAAATATGCGGACGACCTAAAGCGGAGGCGAGTCCTCGGAGATCTTCTAACCACGATATGATGGTGATGGCAGGGGTGTTTTGGTTGTAGTGAGAGTAAAAATTTCGTACGTTTCGTAGCGATTGCGTAGCTTTCTGATGAGGCTGATAAAAAGCCACCAGGTCGGCTCTCCAGTTACTATCCACTTCGCGAGCCAGTTCACGAGGTAATGCCGGCGAGTATATCGTTCTGAAAAACTCTAGGAGGTCCATAGCCTCAGGACAGTTCCAGCCATACACTTCCATTATCTTCCTGAAGGAAGGAAGATCACTGCTTCTGTGATAGTGAAATATGGCATGCTTGAACTCATCCAACACCCATCTGAAGATCATATATTGGAGTCTGTAGTGGAGGCGTAAGGGTGGCGAGGATGGGGGTTCGTCCTTGTCAGATGTCACAGTGGCAGGATCCTGGGATGTTTCCGAGGTAAGCTCGCCTACTGTCTCTGGTTCGAAGCCAACGTCGAGCTGCTTTCTGTTGTATGTTTTCAAGGTACCATCAACTGCCGTTGCTTGCATGGAGAGTACTTTTTGCAGTTTTGGCCAGGTGTCCTTGCCGCGAACGGAACCGTCAACAATCGTTTGTTCAATTATCCTGAATGCACTGCACAAATCCCCAATGTTCACTTTCGACTGGTATACGCTTTGCTCAAACGCTGCCAATTGGGAAGGTGCAGATACTTTCAACCTTGCTCTCATTCCACCAAGTCTTGCCATTAAATTCGTGTGCTCAGCTTTCGCGTTCGCCTTGCACAGCGCAAGATACGCCAAAGTATCCTTTAACTTTGCTTGAGGACGTTCACCAAACCATGAAGACAGTAGCTTAATAGCGCCTTTAGTGGGCCCCTTTTTGACCGGCTTTGATGCTTTGCTTCTCTCGAAAGCTTGGACATCAGAATCAAGTTCCTCAAAGTCTTGATCAACCCCTTGTAGGCCATGCCCGTTCTGTCTCTGGCTCTCTGGAACGAATCGCGCTGGCCGGTTTCGATCCGAAGCAGCAGGGCGTAACGACATATCCTCCATTTCGATTGCGCATGCGGCATCCTGGTTGACTTCATGTAACAATATATCCTCGAATTGGCTCGAATATGTGGCATCCTGTTTAACCTCATGTTCGCAGGGAGCTGGAAGTTGCGTATCCGTTGACGGATCAGAAACGGTCGAGGCGTCGACGGCTGTGTTGGCACGCGCAATGTGAGGCGGCTGGTTTCCTCCAATCTCACGCGTCGAATCCTGCTGATTTGCAACACTCTTTCGATTTGTGTCTTGCCCTAATGCTAGCTTGTAGGCTTGAACTGGTTCTTTACGTCGTTCGCGTACTCTTTTGCGTACTTCAGCTAAGGACTGTGGGTTGAAGCCTTTTGACATCTCGTTCCTCAGAAATCCAATGACAATGTCCGACTTTTTAAGTTTTTGCTCCAAGTGGGGATCGGAAACTTCCGGGTGCCAATCGAGATGCGCTCCGCGAGAAGCCTCCAGACTGAGCCTCGTTATTGCCCTTTGAAGCTCTTTCGTATCCCTCATTTGTGAATTTTCTTCCTCCAATTCGCATACCAACTCAGAAAGCGAGGAAAACGTCCAATTTGCTGGAGAAGGTAGCATCAATTTGACATCCCTCATGTCAACATTAGGCTCAGGAGTACAACCTGGAGCTTGTGGATCCGTGGCCTCCAATATGTCCCATACACATTTTGCAAAGGCTTCGTGATTCTGAAAACAGTGTCCCTCCCAGAGAAAGCGCAGCTGTGTAATGACCTGGAAGGGCCTTGTGCCATACGCTGGATGGGCCATGTGAGCATAAACTATTGGCGGTACTTCCCCTTGAAATGTGTGACTTAACACCAGCTTGGATTGCGATGCAGCTTGACCGATAGACCGATACAGTAAATAGGTTAGGACAATGCTGTGGACATAACATTGCACATGTGACCAGTGACCTGCGCCGTGCATCCAGCCCGCGAAGACAGAGTCGAGGTGAAGCTCATCGCAAGCTCCAGAATAAAATGATTCCAAAACCTCGGAAAAGTCGATCACCCTAATAAGGGTAGTCTTAGATGAAAGTGCGGGGCTGCAGTGCAAACGCATTGATGGATTTACAAGATACATTAAGGCCGGGCGTTTTTGTACCTCGTAATTCATCACCCGCTTGAATTCATATGTGGTGCCTGACAGCAATTCAGCAAGCACCTGTGGCTCCCTCATTAAACCACGCTCAAGAAACGTGGTCAGCTGGACGATGCTTTGCCTGTGATAAAAACCAGGCTCCTCAGGTGTGCGTATATCTCTGCGATGCCAGAACAAGCATTGCAAGGTTGTAGCAATTGACGACAGAGATGAATGCGGGTATTTTTCCAGTAACAAAAGAGCCGACGATCGACAAAGAAGGTAAGTAAAGATCAGTCGTGCCCGCAAGCGGTCGCCGGCGGACGTGTCTGCTGAAGCAATGGTCGTTAGGACAGCGTCAGGGTCAAGCATTTGTACGTTGCCCGCGGATAGACTTTGGATGACATCCTTGATAGAGAGCGTTACCAGAAGTTGCATATTGGCTCTCGGCGGCATGCAAACAGGCAGGTGCATGGGCTTGTAACGCGAACGCCTATGTTCAAATTCTTGATCAGACCCTGCTTCGTTTGTTTCGTCCACGAGTCCGGGTGCTTCCTGGGCAGCTGGCCCTTCGCGGCTATCGGTTTCGTCCAGAATTTCTTGCAAAGAGGACTGGACAAGGTCCTGCGTCTGCGCAATTTCACCATCTTTGGGTGTCTCAGGGCGACCAGCTGGCAGATTTCTGTCATTGGACCACCCAAACCCCCAGAAATGGCGTTGTGGTGTGCTTCGAATTCGGCGCGACCATTGATGTTGTGGCGCGTGCCAAGCATAGGGGTGAATGCATGCTGAGCGGGAGACTCGCTGCAATCTCACGCTAGCTAGCATAAGGACGAAACAAACGCCAGAACGGGAGCATAGAGCAAAAGAGCACACTAGTGCGAGCCGGAACAGATGGAGCAGGATGGATTGATGTCGTGTGCGCGTAAATGCGCATTCTGCGAAAAAAGTCGTGACACGGGGTTCTACCGGCCCGCGAAGCGAGGCTATACCGAATTAGGTAGCGCGTGATGGCCAAGTGCACGTAGTCATGCGAAGTTTCCATATCCGCGGACCCATGAATTCTCTAACACTGTGACTTCTTTACTAGGACGCTCCATTATCAAGCGGTCTACGTATGCTTCTATCCTCTAGGTAAAGTACCTTCACATCTCGCTCTCCTCTCCGTCCCCAAGCATCTGCGTCGGAACCTCCTCCGTTTTGATCCTCACACCCTGCTCCCGATCTCTCCTCCTGTTCTCCATTTTCATCCAGACCCCTAGTCCAGCTGTCGTGACAATGCACACCACATTGCATGCAGCCGTGCCCACCAAAGTGGGAATGTATTTTGGCGCATACTCTTGTCTGAACGTTGCCGCGCTGACAATGCCTCCGAGGTTGCCAAGACCCACGGGAAGACCGGTCGTTGCTGCGCGGGCATTTTCGGACAAGTTGTTGTTATTATTCCAGCTCTGCACGAGACAAGACGGGATGTAGGCGCCTGCGCAAAGCATGAAGCAGGCGAAGTAGGGCGATGCCTTTGTGGAAAAGCACGTCGATAGTCGCAAGAATGGTAAGTCCGATAAGCAATACTATTGGCGCGAACATGATGTGAAAGATGCGCTCGCGGAAATAGTCACTGCTGTACGTGACGGTCAACAAGACTACGAAGCCGACGGCGTTGGGGGCCACGGTCCAAAGGTTCGTCTTGACGACGCTGTAGCCGAGTCGCTGGACGATTTGCAGGAGGAAGTTCGAGGCTGTAGAGAATGCGGCCGGATAGGTGAAGGCGATGATGCACCATGGAATCATCTCCCAGTTCTTCCAGCTATGGACGCACTCTTTCATGTTCAAGTCAGAGTGAGCGACGCTGGAGAGATCGCGGAGGGTACGACGCTCGGCGAGCTATTTCTCATCCTCATTAAGAACCAGGCGTTTGACGGCAACGCGGGAAGCCAGTAGAACGCGACGAGAGCAATGATGACAGTCATGCCGCCTAGATCGAATCAGTAATTGGTGGACTGACTTCAAACGGGAAACTAACCTTTGGTGATGAACAACCACTTCATCTGGGAATTGAGTGTTCAATTTGGAACACGCAATAGGATACCTATGGGTATCAAACCACTGAAGGTCGCCGCAAGCAACGCGCTTCCAAAGAAGATGGAGATGCGGAATCCAAGTTCACCACGCGTGTAAAACAATGTTAGGTAGAACATCACACCGGCGAAGAACCCTGCTTCGCTCGCGCCAATGAGTAGACGCAAGGGAAGCTAGCCACCAAAACTCTTCGCCGCACACTGCAGGAGCGCTATCGCGTCCCAGTACAGCATCACTGCACCCTCTGTTAGCATGAACTATCGACTAAACGCAAGAGATGTTTACTTATAACTCAACAGCATGAGCTTGCCACTGTACTTCTTCGTCAACATGTTAAGCGGCAAATCGCACAACCCGTTCGGAATGTAGAACAGCAGAATCAGCAAGCTGTACTGCTCGCCCGCGAAGCCAAGGTCCTTGTTCATACCATCTGTCTTCGCGTTGCCGAGGTTAGAACGATCGGCCGAGTTGAAGAAGTACATTAGAGAGAGAAATGGCAGCAGGTAGCAGTCGAGTTTGCGGACTGTCCAGATGTTAATAACTTTCCCTAGCAACACCGACACAGCGAAGCATACCGTAGGACCGCTCAGCCGCCTTGTCCACAATAATATGCGACGCGCAAATCTCGTGGTCCTTCACCATCGTCTCGGACGGCTGGCACTTTTCGGGATCCATAGTGATGGAAATAAGGGGTGGTACTCGTACGGCGGCGTCCGTTCTAGAAACGTACCCAAACCTCGCACACAAATCCATCAAATACCCTTCCTATAGACTCCTCCACACCTATCCATCCCCCTGCCAATCCCATAGGCACCTGCTACAATTACAGCATTGCATACACCCATCCGATCTAGACGCTGGGAATAACTGCTCCGAGGAACGTTGAGCTGCAGCTGTTCCGGGTAAAACGTGTGGTAGTGAAGGAAGGAGTGGAGCATGAGGAAGGGTGTTGATAAGAGTGGGGAGTGGGGTAGCTGGACTTCAGCGCGGCTAAGCTGGAGAAGTGGAGCTTTGGAGCTCGCGTAGAGAGTGGGCGATAGCAGGCTGCTTATGGCGGGAGAAGCGACGCAATTCTTACAATCGTGATGCCCGAGGAGGGTAAAGGACATGGATTCGAGATATGGTTATTGAACAGATCCACGGGTGTTGCAGGATGTTTCAGGAATAGTGTAAATGCTAGAATGATAACCTTTTTATACCAGAAATAGATCTATCCTGAAATTTTCCTTATGACAGCGGTAAATGGCTGTGTAGATTCCCCCAACGCCGATACTATGCAGAACGCGCGGCACGATTACAACGCGCTCAGGAGTCCCGCAAGAACTGCGAGTAATACTCGTCCAACCAGCTCACCGCGTTGATACCGCTCTCAAAACTGCCATCAGTGAAGCGCCTCACGGTGCCAACGTAGCCATCTGGTCTGACGTTCGCAACCACCACCTCGCTATCGTCTAACCCAGCAAGCCACTTGTCCATGACAGTCTGACCTCGGGTGTCCATGTGCGGGACGTTATCCAGGTAGAATGACCACCGTGAATCTTGAAGTATGCGTGGCAAGTGTGTAATCTCGATGTCGTTGCGGTCCATGTCTGTTACTACCGCGTAGGTGAAGATGCCACTGACCGGCGTGTACCGTTCGGGGCATACAAATTGGTCATGTGGAGCTGCAAGAGGTGGTTGCATGGTGTAGGACGCGTTGCCAGCCATGGTCACACGGCCGACGTAAGAAGAGTTCGACTGATGCGCTTTGCATACGACGTCGAGGAATGGCATGGCTGCATGAAGGTTCCTGGCGAAGAAGTAGATTCGGAACTGACCCAAGGCCGGGATATCGGTTTGGATATCTACAGGGTTCGCGTCGATGAACCGAGTGACCTTGGCAGGAGGCAGGAGGAAGCCTGGCGTAAGATTGCCACGAGTGTACGCTTTAGACTGAACGTTGAGGACATTTTGCTCATAGCTGACTCCATAACCGGAAATGAAGGCTACGTTCTTGTTGAAGTTATCGGCAAGAGCTTGGGGGTCGCCTGCGTGGAAAGCATTGGCGTGTTCGTAGTCGAAATCGATCAAGTCTTGTGCAATCTTTTTTCGCTCCTGTTCGTATGTCTCCATTAGAGCAGGCTTGGCCAGATTGCGGACTGAGAAGTTCAACTTCCACGCGAGATTCCATGCATCATGCATCGACGTGTTCATTCCCTGTGCGGCCTTGGGAGAATGCGTGTGGCTTGCGTCGCCCGCGATGAAGACGCGGCGCTCGTCATCTGAGAAACGGGCTGCTACTCTCTGGCCGATCTGGTACCGTCCGAACCACTCCACGTCTCTCCACTCCAGCCGGTATGGCCGCATAATTTCCTGGGCACGTTTCTGAACGAATTCTTGCGTCTGGCGCTCCTTCGAAGTGGTTGCAATGTCCGACGTGGGCTTCAGCTCAATATACAGACGGGTCATGTTTCGCTCGCGAGGGATCATGAGAACCGAGCCGAACTCATCTGATTGCACCACGACCTTGCTCCAGATGTCAGGGAAGTCGGTATCAAGCACACCGTCCAACACACCCCACACAGCGTCTGATGAGGCTCCTACGGGTGTGGCACCCGGAATACACTTGCGCACCGCCGAATGGGCGCCATCGCAACCCACGATGTAGCGCGTCGCAAGCTTTCGCCTACTGTGGGAGACATCTTGCTTGCAGTGTACCGTCAGGGGTCGGATACGCTCTGGTGTGTATTCGAAGTCGGCGAAGGCCGTGTTGCGCAGCACTTGTACCCCGCGTTCGGCCAGGTCGTCAATGAAGATTCCTTCCACCATGCCCTGATGTATAAGGAGGATGTATGGGTCCAACAAATCGACAACTGGTGGGTAGTGGATCTCGCGACCGGTGCGGTGTAATGACTTCTCGAGTGTGGATTTCCAGAAGGCGATGTCGTAGATCTTGACGCCCTTGCGCAACAGCGGGTCGGCCACACGCATCTGTCTCAAAGTCTCTATCGTCTTCGGCTGTAGGCCATCGGCACGGCCGGTTGTTGTACGGTCGGATCGGTTGTCGACAATCTGGGTCTTGATACCGTATCGCACCAGATTGTCCCTGCCCATCCGGTCAACCCTGAGATGCACCTTCCCTAAATCCAAAATGCACCTACGCCAACATGAGACCCGCAGGCCCTGCACCAACGACCAAGACATCGCTCAGGAAGGTATCGTATCCAGTCGACCAGCCGTTGGCAGCACTGGCAGCCGTCGAACTCGTCTCGGCACTATTGGAGGTGGAAGGGATAGACTCGGTCGTGAGGCCGGGTGCCATCCTGACGACCTTGGGATGGATTGGAGACCTGTTACTAGCGCTGGATGAGGGTGAGCGCTTCATGAGGGACCATATTGACGGAGACATGCTATAAGGCCTGCGGTCCAACTGTATGTTCGCCGGGGATCGAGAATGGGGGTGACAAGAGGGGCACGACGTCCGACCATCGAGCCATCTTCAACAACTTCAAACGCTCCGCTGGCAATGATGGGGTGCGTCATGGCGCACGAGCATACGAGCATACGAAAGTTTGAGAAAATTCTGCTGCAGATGGGGTGACCCAGGGGATTGGACGTCGTTGAGAGCCTGCAAAGCGCGACGAGGTCGCGGACGCTCCCAAGCTGTCTCCCTGGGCCGTGAGCTCCCCCACCTCCATGGCTCACAGCCAGGCACACCTCAGGCCCGGCAATCTTGTCTCCCTTTGCGAGGCGGCAACGGCAGCTAGCCCGATTGTCTGTCACTCTCGCATCGCGTGTGCGTTGTTCGACATGCAGCTCGTCTGATTGCACTGTTGGGCAGTGTGGCTCTTCCTCGCGTCCCAACTTACGCCAACATGACTCTCGCGACCACACCACAATGGCAGCAAACAGTCGCTAAAAAGCGCGGTCAGCGCGACCATGCTATCCAACGATATCTTGATGCGCAAGACGTTAGATCTGCAGTAGGACTGCTCTCTGGCCTATGCGGAACTGCACTGACGGTTCCTGAATCCTCAGGCCTTGCCTACCGGTACAAATGACAACGCTACGTCACGGGAGGCAAGCTTCGATACGATTGAGACTCTTCTCGGAGCACTCTCCGCCGGAACTTTGACCGCTACCGAGTTGTGTAATGCATACATAAAACGGTGAGACCTTCGAGGAAAATACGTATCGTACCATGCTCACGCCATCATCCCAGAGCCATTGCAGCTCACAACCGAGTAATTTCTCCACACCGCGCATCTTCGGTTAACGCTTATTTTTTCAGACGAACTGGTATGCGAATACGACAACAGGCTGGTCCTTGATAAACCTTGACTAAAATTTTCAGTCTCACCGAGATTCTGTTCGAAGATGCGGTGAAGCAGGCCAATGAGCTGGACGGCTTCTTTAAAAGGCATGGACGCCTTGTGGGGCCTCTACATGGAATTCCCATGACTCTGAAAGACCAGTTCGATGTCAAAGGATACGACAGCACGCTGGGCTATGTTGGGCGAGCATTCAAGCCCGCGGAACAGGACTGCGTTTTGGTCGCACTGTTGAAGCAGATGGGGGCCATTATCATTGCCAAGTCTAATCTTCCACAAAGTATCATGGTGAGTTATCACCTCGGTAGTTTTTTTAAGGTTCCTCTACAACTCAAACTAATCATTTCGAGTGGTGTGAAACCGAAAATCCTCTATTTGGCCTGACCGTCCACCCGAAGAATGCCAACTTTACCCCTGGTGGCTCCACAGGCGGAGAGGGGACACTACTCGCCCTAGATGGCTCTTTAGTTGGATGGGGAACGGATATCGGTGGGAGCATACGGATCCCTTCGCATATGCTGGGGCTATATGGCCTAAAGCCTAGTGTGAGTCATCCGCTGCAGAAATCACCACCAGTACGGTGCAGGCCGAACAGTATTCCAAGAAAGATTATTGATCATGGAACAATAACTGACTTGCATATAGAGTACACGTCTGCCTTATCAGGGCGTCTCAGTATCAACCGAAGGTCAGGAACATGTGCCTTCTGTGATAGGGCCCATGAGCCGGAGCCTCGATTCCCTCATCGATGTTACCAAAGCTGTCGTTGATAGTAGTCCCTGGGACCACGATCCAAAATGCGCTCCACTGACATGGCGAGATGCAATGTTTGCAGATGTTCAATCACGGCCTTTGGTAATAGCCGTCATGCGGGACGATGGCGTCGTTAGGCTTCACCCGCCCGTGGCGCGAGTGCTAGAAGAAGTGGCAAGCAAACTTGCACAGTCAGGTCATGAGATTGTGCCCTGGAAGCCAGGGACGTTACACCAGGAGTGCATTGACATTATGGTACGATCTTGATGAGTTTCGTATTCTATCGATCCCGCTAACGAATGTGAAGGACCAGTACTACACTGCCGACGGCGGCGAAGACATCAAGCGCGATATCGCAGCTGGAGGAGAATCCTTCATCCCCCACGTAGAAGCGCTTGTCAACCGGGGAAAGGCCATCTCCGTCTACGAGTACTGGCAGCTCAATAAACAAAAGCTCGTTGCACAAAAACGATACCTTGATCTATGGAATTCAACCAAGTCTACATCATCCGGAAAGCCAATCGACATTCTACTATGTCCCATCATGCCGCATTCCGCGGTTCTGCATCGGAAATGTCGATGGGTAGGGTACACAAAGGTGTTCAACTTCGTGGACTACCCGTCGGTGGTACTGCCAGCTGGCGAGGTGTCAAAGGAGCTGGACAATGCGGTAGCCGCCGATATGGCCAAGTATGAACCCAGGAACCCTCTCGATGAGTGGAATTGGAATTTGTTTGACGTCGATGCTATGGATGGCATGCCGATTGGCGTCCAGGTTGTTGCACGGAGGCTGCAGGAGGAAAAGGCTCTTGGCGCAGCGAAGGTGATTGATGACATTTTGAAAAGCACCAACACAGCACGTACGGAGACAACATCGTAGAACCGCTCAAGCATCAAAGAAGCGAATAGAATGTATCTTCACCATGGTCTACAGTCCGCCGAGCATGACGAATTTGTCAATGATTCCTTTTCGATAGGGAATTAACTACATTCTACCGAGATAGTGTTACCCTTCAGAAGCACAATATGCCATGCCGTCGGCAGCAATGGTACGTAAGGATGGTGGAGCAAGTTATCTACGCGAGTGGTTCTGCAAGTGGAGCATTTACTAGTGCACGATAGGCCAAGGTACGCGACCATCGAACCCATCTGCATCCCCCACCTTGAAGCTCAAGGTCGCGACTTCCCTCTCTCACGCCTACGAAAAAGTCGCAGATAGCGCACTATGTCCTTACAGAACTAACTAAAGTACGCTAAGTAAAACTAACCGAAGTACGTCAAGTCACCCCAGGCTAATCTGTGCCTTTTTCGAGGGCGCGAGAGTTCCCTGTCACACGTAACCATGCAGCTAAGAGAGGGGTAGCTCTACTATCTGGAGCTTCTCTGTTTACCCACCTCTCCAAACTTTCTTTTCTTGCATTATCGCGCAATCGAATAATCCTCCTCAATTCCAAGATATTGAACAACTACTGCTGTTGCTATTCACTGTGACAAGGGCAATATGGGCAAGAAGAGAGTGCTCGTGTGCTATGGCGTCGACATTGATGCTGTGGCCGGTTGGCTGGGGTCGTACGGAGGAGAAGACTCTACAAGCGATATCAGCAGAGGTAAACTTCTATTCATATTTCTTAATCAATCACTGACAATTTGCAGGTCTCTGGGCGGGCACCGAGGGCACGCGACGCCTTCTCAAGCTCTTCGACAAATACAAGATCAAAGCCACATGGTTTATCCCCGGCCACACTCTCGACACCTTCCCAGAGGAATGCGCGGCCGTGCGCGATGCAGGCCACGAGATTGGACTCCACGGCTACTCCCACGAGAACCCTACAGATATGACTTTCGAGCAGCAGCGCGACGTGCTCGACAAGACGTACAAACAGCTCACCAAATTTTGTGGGAAGCCGCCGAGAGGCAGTGTCACGCCATGGTGGGAGACATCCAAAGAGGGCTGTGATCTGCTGCTGAGCTACGGCATTGAGTACGACCACAGCATGTCGCACGGCAAGCATTCCCATATTGCGGCGTACTTTAGGCTAAGGCTCATTGGTGCACAGAGGACCACAAGTGCTACTGGCTGCGAACAGGCGACACGTGGACGAAGATCGACTACTCGAAGAAAGCTGAGGAGTGGATGAAGCCGCTCGTCAGGGGCGAAGATACTGGTCTCGTGGAGATACCCGGCAGCTGGTACATCGACGACCTGCCGCCGATGATGTTCATGAAGAAGGCGGCCAACAGTCACGGATGGGTCAACCCGAGGGACGTTGAGGCGATCTGGATGGACCACTTCGACTACTTCTACAGGGAGTACGACGAGTTTGTGTTTCCCATGACGATTCATCCGGATGTCTCTGGGCGGCCGCACGTCATTCTCATGCATGAGAGGTGAGCTCTGCTGGTCCTAGAGAAGGATAAAGCTAAGACTTGCAGGATAATCGAGCACATTAACAAGCACGAGGGCGTTGAATGGGTCACGATGGAGCAGATGGCAGATGATTTCAAGGCGCGCAACAAGGTCCCGGAAGGTGCGAAGATGCCGGCGCCACCTGGAGAGATTTTGAAGAAGCAGGAGTCGGGCGAGGTATATAATCCGGGTTTCTAATCGGGTACGAAGTGGATGAATATGATTCTTATGACTTTAAATATCGAAAGCATATTTCAATTGTTCGTCGCATTAAGTTCACATTCACAAATTGCTTTCACGCCCATGAGTTCCATTCCGCCTGCTTCGGAACCATTCCGTAGCCCCCCTTCTCTCTCTTACCGATAATCTTACAGAACGTACCCCTCACCCCCGACTTGCCTCCCCCACTCTCATCCTGTGTGCCCTTATTCCCAGTTCCCTCCACTCTTGCTCCCACAACCAATAAGACCATACTTGGTGTCCCCCATCTTCCCACTAGGAACCGAAGGCGTGGTTCGATGCTGTTGGCGGCTAGCTAGATAAGCACTGGCCAGAATTCAGACTAACGCGCATCCGTGTACCAAGATGATGCGGAGAGGTTGGATGCGATGGGTGGGTAGCTGCGGGCTAGGATGGCGGCACTGGGACGCGTCTTATACAAACTTTCTTGTGGAAGTGCTTTGGGTCCTTTCTTCAACTTTGTAGCGCTTAGTTAATCTATATTCCCCTTTGAAGCAGTTTACGCCACCGTCATATCTCTTGGAGTGAAGCTCTGGACTGAGCAGACAGCGGATTGGTGACATAATGGGTCGTCCCAAGCCCCGGATCATCCAGCAACAACACCGAGACGCGGCGAGCAAGCTCGATGTAAGTTCTCCCCCTTTATAGCAGACACTCAAGCTGAGAATGGTAGGTGCTCATCATCGGTGCTGGTCTAGGCGGTCTCGGAGCAGCCATCTCCATCGCCCTCACAGGCCACAGCGTCCACATCATCGAGGCCGCATCAAAGATCGGCGAAATCGGTGCAGGAATTCAGGTTCTACCCAACTCATCACGCGTACTCTTCTCGTGGGGCATGGAAGAGGCACTCAAGAAACACGCGACGTGGCCGAAGCAGTGTAACTACATCCACTGGAAAGGCAAGCAAATCTCGCACATGGACTTCCACGAATATGCAGAGGAACTGGGGACACCGTTCTGGGATTTCCACCGCGCAAACTTGCATTTGGAGCTCTTGAACCGGGCAAAGGAGCTTGGCGCGACGCTGGAAGTAAACTCCAAGGTTGCGAGTATAGAGTATGAGACTGCTGAAGACGGCCGGACGATCGGTGTTGCGGTACTAGAGGATGGAGGCAAGAGGAAGGCAGATTTGATCGTAGGAGCAGACGGTATCAACAGCCGATGCAGAGAGATTCTGCTCGGACGAGCGGATCCGCCAGTCCTGACCGGCGACCTTGCATACCGATTACTGCTCAACACAGAGGACATGATGAAGGACCCCGAACTGCGAACCTTTATCGAAAAC